>JAUUDW010621760.1:0-11665 GCA_032361385.1 Panulirus guttatus
TTCAATTAGGGCCCGGCCTTGATGTGGACTTTTGTCCGTGACTGGAGCCTTCAACATAAAAAAAAAAAAAAAAAAAAGGGGCCCAGGAAGTGAGTCAGATGTTGTTTGCTGATGACACAGCATTGGTAGCAGATTCGAGTGAGAGACTGCAGAAGTTGGTGACTGAGTTTGGAAGAGTGTGTGAAAAGAGAAAGTTGAAAGCAAATGTGAATGAATGCAAGGTTAGTAGGGCAAAGGATTATGTTAACTGGGGTGTGAGTGTTTAAGTGGAGACAACTTGGAGGAATGGAAGTGTTTCAGATACCTGGGAGTGGACATGGCAGCAAACAGAACCAAGGAAGCAAAGGTGAGTTATAGGATGGGTAAGGGGACACTGGTTCTGGGAGCACTGTTACATGTGTGGAAAGAGAGGTCGGTATCCAGGAGGGCAAAAATGGGTATGCTTGAACGTTAACTTCGTGAAACGATGTAGTATGGATGCGAGACATGTGCTGTAGATGAGGATTTTGGAAGGAAGGTGGAAGTATTGGAAATGAAGTGCGAGAAGACAATCTGTGGTGTATGGCGGCTTGATTCAGTAAGTAATGAAAGGGTAAGAGAAAGGTATGGTAATAAAAAAGAGTGTGGGTGGGAAAGATGAAAGAGTTTGTGCTGAAACGATTTGGACACATGGAGAGAATGAGTGAGGAAAGGTCGACAAAGAGGATGTATATGTTAGAGGTAGAGGGAACAAGGAGAAGCGGGAGACCGAAATGGAGGTGGAGGGATGGAGTGAAAAAGATTTTGAGTGATCGTGGCCTGAAGATGCAGGAGGGTGAAATGTGTGCACGGGTTAGACTGAATTGGAGCAATGTAGTATACAAGGGTAGACGTGCTATCATGGACCGAACCAAAGCATGTGAAACGGCTGGAGAAATCATGGAAAGGTGAATGGTGTCTGGTCGTAGATAAGGACCTGTAGTTTCAGTGCAATGCACATGACTGCTAGAGAATGAATGTGAACGAATGAGGCCTTTCTTCGTCTGTTCCTGACGCTACCTCGCTGACGTATGAAATGCCTACGAAGTACGAAAGAAAGACAATGACAAAAGATATATGATACTTAATAATGGACAGTTCTTCCTAAAAGTCTTGCCGTTAAATGCTAATCTTATCGTATCTGTTTATCACCAAGCGTAGATAAGATAATCTCTCCATGGACAAGTATGGGAACTGGTGTTCAATGCTCACAAAGCGAGGTTTATTTGAACAGACTGCATCTCGGGGAAGTATTTGCCTCATTATTTCTTCGTCCAAGATTATGAAACAATGAATGTCGAGTGACAGAAGCAGTGAGTCGATAGAAATGCTGTCGATGTGATACAGTTGTACAGTTTGATGAAAAATGTGAAGTGAAACAAGATGGCTGGAATTGGCGCGACAGAAGCAGACGACAGGTTGAACTACGCCCGGAGTACCACGTTCGTCTATACTCTAGGTCAACGTACGATGCTCCAGGCCTTCAGTTGGCTTTATAAAGGCGGGCCTCTCAATTCTCATCCTGGATACTCGAATAAAATGGATACTTTCACTCGTAAACAAATAAAAAGCGGAATGCTTCCTTCAGAGATGGATATAACATCGCTCTATCAAGTGCTGCAACGAATGTGTGATTTGGCCCCTGACAACAGTGCCTGGACCAGGAAGCCTTCATCAGCCCAAGACACAACACTGGAACAGGCTCTCTATCAGCTGAAGAACTCACGCTTTAGACTTGCACACCCACGCGCCGAGGGATATATCAAAGTCTCTGACATTCAGTTAGATGACCTCATGCGCGATTTAAGATGTCTCTACACGAAGGTCTTGCGGCTGGCAGGTAAGAGGGCTGCTGTGAAACAGGATGAAGTCGAAGCAGCAGTTTCTAAGATGCATGAAGACTTTAAACAACAACGCGACGCGGAGTCTGGTTTCACCGAAGAAGAGTTCCTGAAGATGAGTCGTCATGACCTTCAAAGTCTGTTTGTGTCTCCCACGTCCTACTACTTGCCACCCCAGCTCGGTGTGGAGAACGAGGAAGCCAGCAAGCCAACGCATATCCCACTGACAGAATTGTTCTGCCAGACGTGCAAAGACGGGTCGCTGCCGGAATTGATTATAGTGGAGGGAGAGACAGGAAGCGGTAAGACGTCACTGTGTCGGTAAGTGTAATCTCGTCTGTGCTGAATGGAAGGAAGACAAAAGGAAAATGAAAACAATCACGAGCGTTAGTAACATGAAGATCACATTACAGTTCTAGGGAAATATTGTTGTTATATGCCTACGCCACTTTCAGTTACTGAACGTAATCAGTTTGCATTATGTACATAGACAGTCAACGTCGAACATGTGTGCAAAACGATAAGTGGAAGACGTAATCTTATCTAACCAATGACTGGGCACAACATGTTACAAAGATAAGATTGATATAAAATGTAGTTGAAACTGCTCCCCTTCACACTAAATATATGCGGAGCAAAAGCATTTGCAATACGCATACTTTACATATATTCCTGCCTTTTAAGTAAGGAGGAACCTACGGACTGAGCCAGACACTAGTGCAAGCCGGGTCAGACACTTGTAAGTTTCATTTTTTTAATGTATAGCTCATTCCAAGTCGATCATGACAAAATTAGTAATACTACCTTAGCGATCCATACAGTTACCTTCTTATATTTTCCTATGAAGGCATTAGCGCTAGCAAGTTCTTTAGACATGTGAGATGCTTCTCACGTACAAAGTTCTTATGCTTCAGTATTCTTCTAGTCTGCTCAATCCTATCGCATAGAATGTTTATCCGTTCTAATTTTATGAATCTCGACGATTCTATTTCGTTAGTTTTCTTGGAAATTATCATAAAATGAACAGATTCATTACCATGTTTTTAATTATACGAGTGTAACAGGTTTTGTGTGGGTGCTTCATTCAATGGTATTAAATTAGTCGTAAAGTTAAATTACTGTAAGATTAGTTATGGTATAGTCAGGTTATGGAAGGTTCAGGTTATGGTAGGATCAGGTTACGCTTGGCTCAATTCATGGTAAGGTCAAATCATGGGGAGGTCAGATTATGGTTAGGGTCAGCTTACGCTAAGGTCTAGTCACGGAAGGTTTAAGTTATGGTAGGGTAGGTTATGGTAAGGTCAGGTTACGCTAAAGTTAACTGTGTTGACCTTATGTATTGAACGGTAACTTCACAAAGTTAGTGCATTACCAGACTAAGTTTATCTTGTCATGTTTTCGGGCATTACTATCTAATCTAAAAAGAACTAATCAAATAGTAACTCATCATGTCATGGTCACATCTGATGGCTGAGGTGGGATCCTGCTTTCTCTCCTTTTGAAAACAGACGCTTTACTGAGTTAGCACATCACCTCATTGAACGTTCACATTGCAATCGTGAGCTAAAGTCTAAGAAAGCTTTGTAGTATTACTCTTCATGTCAAAATTCACATTGCCTTGCAACATGATATAAGAAATAAACAGCACACTTTTTACAATTCAGGATTCCAATCTCAAAGTTTAAGGTTTTCTTTGTCTCTTATAGAGTAATAAGACGGACCCTTCACATATGACACAGTCATAGTATCTAGTTTACACTAATTCTGAACGTATATACGTAAGGCAGGTAAGTTACTCTCTCATTTTTCACAGGTACTTGATGAACTCGTGGCTTACTGACCCCAGCATAGTGCAGCAACTGGGGAGGTATCAGCTGGTGGTGATCTATGACTGTGGAAGAATCAACACTCGCGATGTGCACTACCTCCTTTGCACAAGGATACTGCCAATGGCAACGTCTAGTTGTAGTGGAGGTGAACTGAGTAGGATTCTGGAAAAGTTGAAAATTCTCTGGCTGCTGGATAGCTTGGAGGAAGCTGCTCCTGAAGGACGAGTTTTCCTACAAGAACTTCTCCAGACACAGCCATCTTCTCACACCATCCTCGTAGCCTCCAGACGTGAACAAAGTGCACTTCTGACGAGCAGTACATTTCCCAAGAAAAAGTATCTTAAAGCGTCACTGATAGAACTTAACGATGACGAAAGGGAAATGATCCTGAGGAATCAAATGCCACCGAGCACTGCTAATAACACCGAGAAGTCTATCGAGGAGTTTATAGTCTACATGAGAGGTTCTGACGCACACCTGCGCGATGTCCTGAGGAATCCACTCAGGCTGATGCTGGCAGCCAAATTATGGTGTGAAGATCCAAGTAGATTTAACCCAAAAAGTTCCTTAAGTGAGCTATATATGGCTATCAAAGATTCTTATACAAAGCAGTTGGTTCGGAGAGTCAAAGAAAGAACTGGATCCTATGATGATGCACAAAAGAAGATTGACAAATGGTTCGGGTCCTTTTGTAAGGTTGCATTTAAGTCAGTGAAAGAAGAGTCTACACTGAAGCTTAACACGAGAAATGAAGAGCTTTTAAGGCAGAAGGTTGATGAATCGACAGCATCCCAGTGCCTTTCAACATTCCTTGAATTTCGTCCTAGTCCAGACGACACTCCCGGTAAAGGTTGCTATGTATTCTCTCACTATTCACAGCAATGTTTCTATGCTGCCCTCTATCTGAACTTCACCTGCTCCCTCTCCCCTGATCCTGATGGCGAAATAAAGAATGTTTTTAAGGGTATTTCAGGAAACGTCACAACCTTAATTGATCCATATCTCGGCATATATGATGTGTTCAATGAAATTTTTGACATATCCATGATACTGGCGTCCAGAGTGAGTTTTGGATGGTTCTGTCCTCAGATGAAGCTCATAGGGTTTTGCCAGAGTCTTCAGCGATTAGGAAGAAAAATCATTACTCTAGCTAGAGGAACAAACCCCATAGGTCACGAGTCGAGGAATATGAACAGATATTATCCCGTTCTTTTGCATGTGTTGGAAATGAAAGCTGTTGGGTGCTTTACAGCTCAGATCTCAGCGGAGACTTTGGGAAACTTGATATTTATGTTGCATGATGAAGTAAGTCCACAAAAATGCTTCGAAGTTGTCCGTAGTTTCCATTACCAGGAGGACCTGATAAGAGAGGTGGCTCGCAGAATGAAAACAGACCTTTGGAAAGTTGCAGACATTGATCTGAAGGCTGCTTGGGAACTCCTGTCTTATATCATCCCGAAGGAGATAATCATCACCATCAGTAAAGATCCTGCGATTCTGTCGGATCTTGAAATTCTTCTTTTCATTCTGGCCAGGAAGCATGTAAGAGTCCACCTTCATCTTAAGAGGCACTATCAGTTTCTTGGTTCTAAAGGTTTATTATCTGACAAATACGTGACTTTGCTTTGTGACAACGATGCCAAGTGCCAATTTGTATCATTCAGAGGGTGTTTAAGCAGCAACAGCATCGAGAGATTGAAAAATTCCTCTTGGCTGAAGAATCTTTCTCTTAGGGTAACAAATGTTTCTGCCATCAACTCTCTGTGTTCAGTTACCCCTAAACTGAGGCGATTATGGTCGCTGGATTTAATATATGATTGTCCCAAATTCGTGACGCTCGACTCACCCTTGGATGGTTCGCTTGGTTTTCGAAAATTCATTGATGGAACAATTTCTATCCTTATGTTGAAGGGCAGTAAACCTCTGAACGTTTCCTTGTACCTTCCACATTTGGTTGATGCTTCAGCCCCCGCAGCTGTGAACTTTATATCCAGCCTTAGCAAATGCTATTTGAGTCTATGTGTTGGTACACTTGGTCACAGTGGAGGAAAGAAATTAATCTATGGCCTGGAGCAGAAAGCTGTGCATGTGGCTAATCTTCTTAAACCCACCTACATCAAGGAAATCGGCAGATCTATCCTGGTACGCCTTGGTTCATTGCCTCTCGAGGTTCCAGTCAAGGAGTTTGTAGGACAGTGGCATGACATTTCTAAGATCAACATTTAGGGAGCTCTTCATAAGCATTCGCCTTCATACATTACAGGATCTTGTTGCCCTTCGAGATAACATCACCTTTACTAAGTACAAGTTTGGCTAAACTATCAGCTTTTCATGCTCACGGAGGCTTATATGAGAGGGAATCCATAACAATTTGATTTGAATCTTGTGTATGGCTTCAGAGACCAGCATGTTACATTCTGATCTCAGGGTGTTAAGTGCAGGTAGTGAAGATAAAGAATCGGAGATAATTAAACTGTCTGTAGCAGAGATTTCTACGTGCTCATGAGCGATAAGTATGGCGAACAATTCGGTTTGTAGAGTAGATACCCAGTTGTTTATTCTAACATTTTTCTCTAATCTATTACCATTGGGCTGGATCACAATGGCAGCACTGCCTGCCCTCCCAGTGGCAGTGTCGCGAGAACCGTCAGTATAGATGCGCTGGGCTATGTTAGTGTCAGTCTGCAGTTTCTGTATATGTTCCAGAGCAATGGTTTTGGGTAATTGTTGAAGGTGAAGATTATGAGTAATTAGATTCTTGGGTGGATAAGTAGGTGTAGTGATGTCAAAAGGGTTATCTTCCAGGGAGGCAAGAAATGCTGCTGCTTCCTTGTTCTATACAAATTATGTACTCCGAACATTGTCTCTATACAAATTATGTACTCCGAACATTGTTATGTAATTGGCTGTTATTTGGATCCATTTAGATTCACTTGTGCCGTGGCATATATGATTTATCGATTCTTTAGAAACATCATCATCTGGATCACCACGCAGAATTTTCAGTCCTATCATAAGATTGATTTCCAGTATTCTGTTTTCAATGTTGGGGATATCAAGTTCTTTCTGCATGTTGAGTATTTTAGTGGACTTTGAGCATTCAAGTATGTTTCTTAAGGCTTCATTTTGTATTTTTTCTTACACCATCGAAGCTGTGCTCTGTCCTCCCCCTCCTGTATTTCCCTGACCCTCTGTAACCCCTGCGCTTTTAAAGAGTCAGGCCTACAAATATCTGAGGGGTTGTAAGGATCGTTTTCCATATTCTTTATATTTTCTCGTACTCGAATTTTCGTCCAAAATGGCCACGATTAGGGTATTTTGCTTTTACTTGTGTCATGTCGGTCATTACCTGTGAGTGAAAAAACTTTCTATGATTAAACCCCCAAACACTATATTGTGTCTCATGGCCCCATAGAGCAGAGTTACTTCCGATATGTTTTTTAACCAGAAGCAAATTCAACGGAGTGCAAACGGCAACATGCCACTGGGTCCATTCGAGGCTTTGTGTGGTAGCGGAAGAGATCAGGAACGTCGAGCTAAGTGTGGTAATAGTGGAAGAACAGACAGTGACTTAAAGAGAAATACCTGTAAACTTTGTATGTAATTAAGGAGGCGCAAATAATGTCAGTCTTTTACATAAATCAATATGTTTGTCAAATCTTTTTCAACGTATCTTTCGTGTTATTTTTTTCAACCACTCACACCCTTAGAACATGCCGTATGTTAGCAATCCTGTTGAAGAAAAAAGTACTTTGCTTCATAGATTGTAAAACGTTTGCCTACGAGTTTGTAACTATGAAAGTGAAGTCGAACGAATCTAGCCGTGAATAGCTGCTTAGATCGAGATTATCAAACCCAGTAATAGGTTTGAACACCATTTTCAAATAACCTCATTTTTTTTTTCTTCAACTTGATAATTTTTAAGTCGCCAAGGGCCACAGGCGGCTGTCAGAGGATTTGTTTCTTTGTCCTGGAATGATTTTAGCAGCTCTGCTTTATACTCTCTCCCGTTTTCTTTCTTTTTTAAACTTGGATTTGATGTCCTTCCTATGAATCCTAGAATTTTGTTCGTGTAATTTACTGCAGCTTTGCGCTACATGCGTGGCTGTAGGTCATCAGAGATTGTGCTAGCTAAGATTTATCCTCACTGTCCATTTATAGCTCAGCAAAAGAATCAGTTTTGACATTGTAGGACACACCTTATGAAACTCGGCTGTTGTACAAGCAGATTCCAAAGAGTTATCATTGAAATAAAGCCAGTATGTCAGAGGTGACAAAGCCTGCTACCAAGATCTGAGGTAACAAATATAACAACGATCCCGAAACCCTTCTTTTGTTAGATTTTGTTACATTTGTAATCTTGGAGAAGTTCAAAGAATTTTTACTTTACCGATAACAGTGTGCAGTTTCGACTTTTAAAAACCTCCAAGAAATTACGGAAAGTAAAAAGCTAAAAACTATGTGTGTGTGTTCCTTAGGACATGGACGCTTAAGTGTGGTCATTCTTATCCTCCTATGATTACGGCTGCCATTACGGAAGTGAAAAAGGCATAAGCTACAGTATGCAAATGTCTTCCCCATTCTCATGCTCTGAAATGGCGGCATCCCGACTCGCGTAGGATAGTATTACACGACCTGAACTCGTCCCTTGATCCCTCAAAATTGGGCTAAGGGTCTAAATTTTATGGGTCCATGGAACCCCAGTGCCCTGTGACAGGTGGCACGACCCTTCGAGCAAGATGCCACGGCTCTTTGAGCCAATGGTACGACCTTTTGAGGAGGATGTGTAATACGACCCTTGAGCACGACGGCGCAGCCCATGAGCGGGAAGTCGTGACCTTTAGTTGTGGTGGCGTGATCAGTGATCTTTGGAAGGGAACAACAAAAGAAAAAGAGGAGAAAAAGGGAACTCCATATGGGTAGGGTAGGATGATGTAGGAGAAATATTCAGACTCCCTGGCTGGAGGCTCGAAGAAGCGTCATGGAATGCGCTGGTGTCTGGGAAATTACTGGAAGCGTTTTAACTCTGAGTGTACCGGTAACACAAACGTAACATTCATGTAAGCTCTTGTTTTTTAATGTCTTCTTGAGCCACTAGCTCAGATTCGGGTTAATGCTTGGCATCGAGTACACTCTTCTTATTAAGAAGAATGAAATATATTGAATATAGTCGCTGATATCTTTCATGACCTCTGCCCCGAGGGGCAGATTGTTAAACGTGATATTTCACGGGAGTTTCCCATAAAACATCTCTCGGTAGTAAAAGGGCAGATGCCATGGTGTGTGGCATAGAGTTTCATACTGTCATTGAGAACCAAATTTGGTCGGGTGACTTCCTGAGTAGCCTCAAATGGTCATTGTCGAGTTGAACCAGAAAACCCGTATAACTCTTCACCTGGAGCACCTGGACAGATTTAGGGGTTCCTGGCGTGCAGCATTTCCTGTAGAGGAGACACGTTTGTGCACATGAGGTCCCATATATTACATGTAACCCCATTCAGAGTGACCACATACCTTGAGTTGTCAAGAGTGATAATTTTATTTTCACCTGAACGACCCGCCCAAATGTGTAAAGGTTTTACTGAGAGCATCCAAGGGACAAATACATTCAATTTTTCTTTTTATAGTAAGTCCCTAGCGCACGCATGCAAGCGTGTTTGGAGATGCCTGGAACACTGCAGGCTCAAATATTACATTTGGCACAGCTTTCACATATTGGGAATAAAGTTTAATGGCATCCGTTCCACATGAATTTACCGAGGAGGGAAAGGGGCTCATAAGTCAAAGTAAGTAGTCTGCTGGAAATGCCCTGAAAGTGCTTTACTGGAAATGCCATGATAAGGTGTTTTCGTTGACGACATGATCAGTATTGCGACTATGAGCATGGAATTACCTCGTTTGTTGTAGAAAATCAAATTTATTTAATACTGTTGTCATGAGATCATTTTATCAGCGCTCCTACCATGGGGATTATTTGTTCATTGCTTTTGTGCTGGTAATGACTTCTTCAGTGCATTTTTGGAAATGATTTCAGTACTACTGTTATCAAGGGCAGAGAAGTTCAATTCTGTTGTTAACAGGAATGGTTTGTTCAGTACTGTTTTTCAAGGGATTTAGATATGTTCATTGATGTTGACCGGAAAGTCAAGATTAGTATTTCCTCCACTGGATTCTGACGAATTGTGTCATACAGTCTTGCTTCATATTTCCATAGGTTTTAACTGCCCTTGATTCTCGGTTGAGCGGTTCAGGGCGTCATTAGGCATTTGGTTGGCGAATACTTGTATCCTCACTGTTCGGGCTGAGTCCAGGCTGTTGAGTTGGGACGCTGGTGGACGAGGCTGTTGGGAGTCGCAACTCGCACGCCCAAAGTAACCATCACAGCATGGGTGTTCTCCTAAGCCTTGCCAAAGCCTCCTAAGATTTCTCCACCGTACACCCTGTAGTTTTTCTGATGTTTGCAGGCAATGTTGAATAGTCTTGGTCCCCGGATGACCATAGGTCACTTGTTCAGAAGCCTTCTTGATCAGACCTAACCTGAAGGTAACCTATACAGCGTAGACTTACGTATTGCTAGCCTAGTGGGGGAAATTGCAGCATTAGTGTGTGGGAGTAGCCCTCGTCCTGCCTCCCAACCGTATCTCGCTGTGTCAGGTGTTCACTCCCACCCTGGACGTCACCAACCCCTGATAATAGTCTCGCTCGTCTGAGGTCTGGGGATTTCGCTGATACTTCCACTTAACCTTGATTCCCGGAGGAACTTCACAATAATTATTACACTGAATGCCAACACAGGTAAGTTTTCCTGCTTATTGATGTAGACTTTAAGAATATCAGATCCGCTGATGTGCAGTACGAATGTAAAGTGCGCATACTAAAGAGCACAACCGTTTATTTATAATCTTCAGTTAGGTAATAAGAAATAGTATACCTCTTGTTGTAGACTGCGGATTTTGAAACATTTGAGACGGAATTGCAGCTCAGTGAAGAATGAATAGAAGCCATTAGATGTCATTATAAGCCTCACTTTTAATGAAAGACTTACGGTAAAGCGCGGGGGTTCTTCCGCCATGCGAGGCCAAGGAAAATCCAGACCTATAAGACGGATCGTAATAGTGGTTGATCTTGCGACTCTCAGGAAAAATATATAACATTCTTAAGACGAAGACTGTTTTCAGTTTTAGTACAATTTCAGCATATATATCTTTTAATATGTTCGTTGCTGTTCTTCACTATATACTGTATTTTAGTTTGTTATATTCTTTTATGATATAGTTGCTTATCCTTCATTAGAATAAGGATTTAAGGTTTACATGGTAATTGAACCTTCAGTCGAGTTGTGGCTTGTATGTTTGGCCATTTCTGTTGTGTTGGACGTGTGAGCAGCTGTTTAGCCTCCTTGATTTTTATTTTCATAATGGCCATTCATTTGTCCCTGTCAGCAGCGGTCGCCATAATGAGACTGAGTCACACTCACGCACAGACAGACCGCTGTGGTTTATTGATTAGCGTTACTGACCATAAGTCGGCACGGGCCCGCCCGGGGTTAGACCCCAGATGAGTTCAAATCGTGGGCGCAGCAGTGGGCTCATATACAACCCAGGTGTTCATCCTCCCGTTGGGGCTGGCCAATAAATTGGTACCTGGCTTAGGCTGATATGTGTGAGTGCGTATACACGCAAAGGAGGAAAGACGTGATACATATATACAAGGCAACACGAATGTAGAACTCACTCTCCGTAAAACACATAATAATCGCGCACACACGCGCACGAGATGGGTCCCCATGAGTGTAAAACACCCACCTCGTTCACTAAAAACTGCTAATTACGCTGACAAACACCGATATCAATACGTGCTCTCACTCTTGATTGGGAAGGTTAATCATTATAGATTATTATTATTATTATTATTAGTATTATTATTATTATTATTATTATTATGATGCATGATCGCTGTTTCCCGCGTCAGCGAGGT
>JAUUDW010621771.1:8508-19257 GCA_032361385.1 Panulirus guttatus
GAATGGAAGGTTTTATTGAAGAAATGTATATGACAGGAGAGGGAGGCTCTCATGACTGAGTTATAACTGGGCTGCAGCCGAGATCTTAACCCAGGAGAGAACACTGACCAAAACCACAGTTACATAGCCTTTCCTACACTCAAGCAGACGCATGGACGGGAACACCCCTTGAACTCCAACACCCAGGCGTCTATAGTATCCTAGCCTAAATGCGTTGATTTTTTTTATTGCATAACTTACCTCTAACTGAGCAAGCATGAAATCTAAAATTGATTACCTTCACTTTGAGACTATGCTTACACTTCTTAAATTTTTTTTAAAGGCATGTGCTTGTGATGGAATTAATTGCATGGGAGGAAAAAAAAGAGCTTAACGAGTTAATTGACAATCCCATAGCCGACTCATCGTTCAAGCTGCTGAAGACGTCATATTTACAACTAACTATCCACGAGCCAGTGAGGAGATTCAAGTCACTTCATGTCATGACGCTATAGTTCATCGGTCCATTTCTGGATAGTTAGTGTAAAAATGACGTTATACAATACCAATGTTAGTATTGATGACGTCACGTACAGTCACTTCAGAAGTCTTCGGTCGTTCATATGTACCGTATAACCATCACAGTAGAGCCCACCAATTTTAATAGTATTGTAATTTAACCAACATACTGAATTACTTCACCATAACACAGCAATTGAATGCTTCGTTACTGCAAAATTTGGTTATCCCGTAAGTGAACGATGGGTCCACTGTTAAGTGTCGGAATTGGTTCTTTTAGTGTTCCTTATGACCAGCTTCTTTCTGGTGGTGGAAGATCTGCTCTTCCCTAATTCGTCCAGCATGTGAACTACTTCTGTAGGCCTTGTTTCTTGGGAGGCTTGGCTGCAAGGTCCATCTTGTGGGGTTGTAACCAGTACTAACCTAACGTGATTTATAGTCCAGCCACATCTTAACTGACGTAACATGACCTAATTTGATAAATAATCAAACCAAATTTTGACTAACCTGACCTAATACGTAAGCCAACTACATCTTATCTTACGCAACCTAGCTAACCTGAGCTAATACGTAACTACATCTTATCTTAAGCAACCTAGCAACATCTTGCCTAATATTTTAAACTAGCCATATAATTCGTGTAATCTAATGAATAGCCTAATTCTCTTTCATCTAACCTAACCTAAAACTGTACATAATCCAACGAGATCTTATCTTACATAACCTAACCAAAGCCAATTCTCAGTTGATTCCGGGACAAACAGTGTATATAATAGCCTCGCAGTAAACCACTAACGACCTGCTTGTGTTTTGGTTCCTCTTGTGGTGCAGGCGATGTCTACTAAGCATGCCGAAGGTCCTCCTTCCTACGAGACCCACACCTTCGCCAGCGGCCTGGAGCTGACCGTACCGCACGAGGATCACGTCACACAACACAGGGTAGGTGGCCGTGTGGTTGACGGGCTAAGCTACCGGGCGGAGGGAGCGAGCATTGGTGGGTGGTGGTCGCCACAGCTCACGGAGCAGTCTGGATAACCAAAACCTGGAGTGTAAGTTTTGTTGCCTGTGGTCGGTCGTGACTCACAACACCTGTGTTTCTTTTGTAAGTATGGAATACGAAAGGTGTATCCGAAAACCTGAGATAATAAGCTGTATGTATATTTATTAGGCATTCCTTTAAATTCTTTTCCAACTTAGTCATGTATGTTTTATGCAACAAATGATAATATGCGACGTCGAAAATCTTCTAGGTTCTCAGAAGTGTTAGCATAGGGAAAATACAATTATTTTTTGTGTAGAACTTTAAATTTCCATGCATAGATTATTTTTTCCCTTTCATGATTTCTGAGTAACTGTTTAGGTAGAGTGACTTGTATAACCTTTAGCTTGGTTTTGAAAGCTAGTTTTATTTTAGAAAAATGTAGAATAACTGAAGGTGGAAGTTAGCGTTCTAGTTACATAAACACCAACAGAAACAAAGTTAATGTTTCTCACAGAAGAAAGAAGTGTTAGTTCTGTTGCTAGGGGTCATTCTAGCTTACTGTGTCTCCTGACACCCGTGAATATTTGAAATCGGGTTTAGATAAATTGATTTTTACAGGCCTGATTATAAGACCTATTTTCATTCATCGGATGAGAGAGTAATACTAGGTGCCCGTATATTCGCTTTAAAATAGAGCCTTGTGAGTAGTGTGTGTACTTCCCAGCTTATTTGTAATTGTAAATTGGTAGGCATTGAATCGAACAAGATTTTAGTTTGACCGCTAGAGAGATTTTGTACGAAGTTTTAGAGGTGTGTGTAGAACTCGCCCTCTTAAAGTAGGTCTTTACTGATTGGATAAGGACATTTTCGAAAATCCATAAACATAAATATCCATTGAAAACTTAGATATTAGAGAAAAATGCAGCATTATGAACAGTTCAGATTTCAGCTCATATGATGTGTACGGCTGTGGAACAGAAGTTTTTTATCTGTGCTGGAAGGCCCTTAGACTGCAGGTGTTGAGTTCATCCCAGGGCCCAGCAGGTTGGTGTGTGTACAGCTGAAGTCAGAATTTTGTACACATGATACTTTTACCTGGCCGGAATCTGTTTAACATAAAAAGAACTAAGTTGGAGGTTTGTGTGTTGTCTATTGGTTTATATTTAGTCTATGTTGATGTGTATATAACTTTTTGAGTTCAAGTAACTTGAAGAGATAGTGTAAATCGTGCGTGTCTGGAGAGACTGTCTAGTGGAGTGGGGTTTAATATTGGTTTATAGGATGTATTTTCAGGGCTCGGGGGGGGGGGGGGGATCTTTGAATGGAAGTTGTTGAACTTTGAGTCTTATTAGCAACTACAAACTCTTGGCACCTGCACAACGGAAGAAAAAACTTTGATGAGTCCAACTTTAACATGCTCGGCACCCAGTTCTTTGATACAGCGCTGGCCCCCTACCACTGCTCCACTAGGTACCGATCCCCATGCAGAAGTAAAAGGCTCAGATCATGATATATGAAGTTGTCAAGGTAAGCCATGGAATAGTTTTAAGAGGCTTTCCTGTGAATGATGGACATGCAGGAGCGTAAAAGTCGTGTACGGGATAGAGTGAATTGGAAGGATTTGGTATATGGGGGGCAACGAGCTGTCAGTGAACTGATCCAGGGCATGTGAAGCGTTCTGGGTACACTATGGAAAGGGCTGTGGGGCCTGGATATGGATGGGGTGCATTACACATGACAGCTAGAGAATGGTTTTGGGCGGATGTGGCCTTTCTTTGCCGTTTCCCTCTTTAGTCAGTAGTGCTTGGTACCAACCCATTGGACGAGAATGGGACATTACTTTTGGACGGTGTAGAGAGCTAAACTGCAGTTATGCAGTAGATGCAGTTGACGCTATTACTCATTTGTTCATCGATGTTTTTATTTCAGTTTGGCGTGCGCTTCGACTTGTCTTCCAGGTACCCAAGCAGCCTGCTTCCCGTGGTGGGTCTGGGCATCGACACTAATGTGTTGGCCAGACGCCTCCCTGACGGCCAACGCCCTCCACCTGCCTTCCTCGCACCTTATACCCACACTGACAGTAGGCGCCACGTCCTTCCCAGCCATCATGGGGACCCACACTATCCTCACACCCATACCCGAGGCCATCCGAACCCACCCATCCACTACGGTGGCCCAGTTCACCCACCACAACACCAGGGAGGCCCTCCGCAGCCACCCTCACCCCACAGCCACGAAAATTACACTGAAAGCTATTTCAGCGTTGACCATCTTCCCCACGAACCCAGATTCAACACCCATAGTGACATATCTGCCGAAAACTTGCCCGTCAGCACCCCACACCTTGACGGTCAACTGGACAAGGATATACCTGATCCCCCGGACTACCTCAACCACCATTCAGGGGCACCCAAACCGTCTTACCGCCACCGTCGCCCCGGACTTTGCAGAAGTGGTCGATCGGGATCTGTTGCTCGAGTCTACATTCCTGGCCCTCAGCCGTACGTGGGCTGTGGCCGTGAGCTACCCCCGCCTCACCATCACAAGCCATCGCCAGTTCTTAAACATAACCATGGCGACATTCACGACTACCCGGATAACATCGACGAAATAAAAGAAATCATTAATGATCCTTCGTATCCTGCAGAGTATTATAGAGAATCCTATAGACCAAAGGATTTAAGGAGTGGGAGATCTAGGACGAAGAATCCCATCAGGAACCCTGCCATGGAATTACGTCTTCCTAATATGAAGCCAGACGGGTTAGACATTGAAGCTGAGCTGAATCCCTACACTGGGACAGAGGACTTGCGACAGTCGATCGCACAGAAGGAAGACGAATTCATTGTTCTTGATGCCATTAGTCAGAGTGACCAGGAGAGTTACTTTGACGAGGTCCTTGTGTTACAGGATGAAGGTCAACAAGTTTTCTATAATGATGCAATGAAAAGACGTATACATTTACGATAGTAGACGTAAGCAGGTGCAGAACATTCTCAGCATTTGCTAGACTTAGGATAACGTGAAAAAGGTTATTTTTTTTATTTTGGTGTACTAGAGAAAATGAGATAACATACATTGTAGGTCCACACATCCCTGATACCTGTTATCATTTGACATTAATTGAATGCATCCTTTCTCGAACAGCTGTTGGTGGTGCATTAGATAGCATTGACTTATGTCGATTATTAACTAATGTTTTCGCAAACTTCTCAAATTTCATCTTGACGACGTTCTGTGTATGATGAAATTAGAATTGCGTCAGCGTTTCAGGGTGCGAGATGTTCTAAGCAGTTTATTTTTTCCACACTGAATTCGATCTTTCCATCTCTTCGTCTGTCATGTTGTGTCTGTAGTGAGATGCGAGTGTTTTAATGTCAGCACAGCAGGCCTGGAGCTGGCCTCTCGCCTGCATTTATGTTTTATAATTCACATTTTGTATTTCAAGCTTTAATTTGCTCTAATTCTGTTTAGCTTTTAAGAAGTTTATGTATAAGAATAATTCAGAGGTATGAGATAGGTTACTGTCTAGCTATAGTGATATATGACATATATGACAGCTAATTTTAAGACTGGTCGTGTTCTCGAATCAGGATAGACAGGCAGAGCTGGCGTGGCATCCGTGTAGGAATAACTTCTGAAACCATTCTCAGATCCATTAGTGTTCGGAACACACGATTGGATGATTGAAAGTACAACTGACTCCTATTGTCATTAACTTTCGCCATTCAAGCGATTTCTTACCTTGAATCAGGATCCAGATGGTCATACGAATATCATCACAGATACCCCTGTACCAAGTGTAAATTCAGGAATCCTTAAGCAGCATGAAGATAACGAGCTTCCTTTCTGTAAAGTAAGGTGCAGTAGTTAGCTGTCACTACATCTGGGCTGGGCCAAATGCCACATTTTACCGGGGTGAACACATTACACGGCTCGGTGACTTACGTTTGTTGGTAGAGCTTTTTCTGTATATTTCCAGCACGTAAAGGAAATCAGTGTCGTTAGCGTTCTGTATACAAACATATATACCAGTTTTGTATAATGTATAGCAATCAAATTGAGGCTAAGTTAGGAACAAGGTAATGAGAACTAGGCTTACGACAATATGGTATTTTACATCGATTGATTTATGCACCACAAAGGAGTTTTACAGTTGTTTAGCATATAACTTTTAGGCTTATGTAGCATAAACCTCTGATGGTAGAGTTTATGAGCAATTTTGAAAGTGCTCTTTCCTTGAGCCTTGAGGCCTGAATCCACATGGAACGCGCTGTGAGAATATTCATATTTTGATTAATTTAGCGGCTTGATCACAGGATCTAAATCACTTTTAATGAGCATATTTACTCTTGATGTTTAAAGGATTTTTTCATCGTGTATGATTAATCATTTATACGAAATTGTGACGATGTTCAACCTGTCAAACATCTCTATTCCTGGTGAAAGCACGGTGTTATTATAGATATGATTCAGATTGTGAGGTAACGGGTCCATGTTAGTATGGTGCTATTAACGATTCGTTTAGAAAATATATGTTTATCCTACATGTCAATCTTATATATATATATATATATATATATATGCCCACGATAATTTATTTTTAGCTTCCTTCAACTTTAAGGGTGCATTCTGTTTAGAAACTTGGAAATGATAAGAGTATTCTGGAGTGAGAAGTTAATCAGAGAGGCTGAACTCGTTTTTGTCTATTGATGATGCAACCTCAACAAACACGATTGTTACCAATTTTTATCTAATATATGATATGAAAGTCGTGTTTTATTTCCTTCATTGTCATTCATATTATGCACATGGAGAAATTCTCAACAGGTAAGTTTTATGCCTAATTAAGCACTTTTGTTTTAGGATAACTGGCTGACAGGAGGTAAAAACATTGCTTTATTTAGTATATAATCCCTTTATTTGACAAAGTCCTGTAAACGATCCCTCCAAAAAACGTCTACACGTCCAATAGTACCAATCCTAATCTCGCAAACCTCGACATTGGTCTGTATCTGCATCCATTAGAGTAATCCTTCAGTTAGGACGAACAACGTAAAAATCGTTTGGGAGTCTTACATGTATTGGTTCTCTAGCATTAACATCCAGGTTGAAATTAAATAGGTTCAGACAACCAGTCGTAAATGTCATTGCTGTATTAGCCAGAACATTGTCGCTCGTCAGAACGGATTTTTTTTTCTGACTTCCACCCATCTATGCGTTTACTAATCTGTCCCCTTTTTTAAGTAAGATTTATAGTTGATGTAGGAGTTTGGGGTCTACCTTTAATTCATATACAGGTTAAACCTCTGTAATCCGTCAACTGTGGGACCTGAATACTGCCGGACCTCAGAAAAAGCCGGAAAACAGACATTGACTCTTAAGGAAACACCTAGTCTTGCCAGCTCATTCCACATACATATTGCCGTGTTATCAAAGGTAGAACGGAGCTTAAAGCACGAAATGATACAACCAATAATGCTTCCAAACAAAGTTCTGCTTTTGGGTGTGCTGAACAATTACATCAAATCAAAAATATTTTACACTTTGGATCGAGACCATCATTAAGTTAAGCTACGTCCACACTATCGGGCAGTTCACGGTGGGCTGTTCCCTTATGTGCAAAGTCTGTCAGCCATTCCTGTTTTTTTTTTTAACGCTGTTGAGGTAGTTGGGCAGTCAAGTAATACAGTAGCCTGTAGGTGGTCGGCAGGCCACGAGTGCGGTATCACCATGCGCAGCAACGTTGAAAGGAAAAAATAAATGCTGTGTGCGTAAAAAAGAAAACAAAAAACAATATGGTGTAAAGAGAGGTAACATTTTATGGTTGGCAGCGCTCTTACTCCAGACGCGGCGTCAAACCAAGGGGCAGTGTCCAGTGATTACGCTCAACTACAGGCAAGGGCAATCCGCTAATTTGCCCGGCAAAGTTGCCATAAAGTGTCTGATGACGGGTTTAACACTCGTGGTCGCTGAGCACTGCTTGACAGAATCGATGATCCTTTACAGTGTGCTCTAGCTTCACGCACGAAGTAATTTTCAAACCATCCAAGAAAAAGTTTAGTTGTCATCCACCCTTTTTTAGTCCCACGGTAGATAAGTGGAAGAATTTTCATTCCCTTAAAGGCTCTCGAGTGAAGACTCTTACCAATTACCATCAGCTTGGTTTCATGTGTTGCTGCAGCATTGCTGCAACCAACAATTGTTACCCTATCTTTGGAATCCTGTTAACCCCAGGTGGGGACTCCTCAATTCTTGGGCAAGGGTTTTTCGTGGCATACGACGCTAAAACAGGGCAGATTGGGCAGCATTATACACTTATTCTGGGGCTGAGGTTTCCGCTGCCAGTAACTAAAGATTCATCCACACTGTCGCAGCTAAGCATCTCTCAGAAATGCAGACACCTTCATTACGTCGGAGCTTAAACCACTCTATAATTGCACTGTATAATTCTGTACTGGCACCTTTCAAATTTTTCCGAAACTTTTAAACTTCTCTGGCTTTCATTTTCAGCAAAAAAAAAGAAAAATCCATTTGTTTCTCCAAGTCATACACAGTTGACGTTCCGATCTCATGGTACTCACACGAAGTCTTTACAGAAGTACCTTTATATAATTTTCTCAGTAACACTACCTTTTCATGCATCGATAACGATTTATGCTAACGCTTATTAGCACCATCACCATCTTCTTCACCTCTTGGTCTCTTGGATGATATCCTGAAGGGCTGAAATACAGTAAGTATAAGAAATTAACGATTTAATTAGTTCGGTTGCAGTGTAAACAAATTTTGACGCCTTATCGCTGCTGACTTGCTAACAGCGCCACTCTGGTGGCAGATCCACAAACTTTGGCGGTAGATTCAAAATGTGCCGGAGCATGGGAGTTGCCGGACCTCAGAGCGTCGGATTAGAGAGGTACAACTGTACTAGTGGAGAGGGGATGCGGAAGCGCTGAAGTTATATTCTGTGGACGTGTAAGCGTAACATTAAATGGCCTTACGAGCTGGAGGTGTTTATATTATATTATTTAGTAAGGTGCTTACCAATGTTACTGGGTTATTTCTAGTGATGAGTAGATTTTACTAGACCAGAAAATTATATTTTAATGATACTTAGGCTATGAAGCCTATGAATATATTCACATGATATCTGGACGACTTTTTGTAAACATTCATAAAATGGTAATGAGACTGAAGTACAGAATGTATGTTCCTAGGTCATAAGAAAAGCTACGTCCTATAACAGACTACCAGTTTTACGACAGTCTGTGGAACGAGCAATAGATCTGCTGCCGATAACTTATAGTTTTTTATAAGTTTAGAGTGACTACCTCTTGTATCATGTACTAGATGACCGTGTTACTGTCATAGCACACTCTTGGTAAACCCGGAGAAATAAAGTGAAACTACGAAACAATTGTATAGTTATTGTGCCGAGAATCATGCATACAGCTCTGTCTAGCAGGATGCCACGAAACTAACGATTAGAGAAACAAAAGATGTTGGTAACCACCTGAATAGGGTTTTATAACGGGTGTATGTTATGGTTGGTTACACGGGAAGCTCTTCCTTGCACTACATGTACAGGGATTTTAGTTTCGTTTAATTTCAGTTTATAGGCATACTTGATATATCCATTGATATGAAAAACACTGTGTTCCTTTTTGCTTTGTCTTGAGCTTCTTGAGGTATTAACCGTCCCTATATGGTCAAGTCGTAACTTCTTAAGTGTAAAGGTAAATTGAAAGATGGCATGTATTCATCTTTCGATCTCAGTATTGCATTTATATGACATACTCTTACACAATTGCTATAGCGTTATACGCGCAATTTGCTAGATATTGCAGTTTGATGTAGAAAAAGCCTAAATTGGGAAGCATATTTTTGGAACTGATGGAATTTCTAAATATTTTGGTTTGCCACTACGACTCATTTATGGGACTCCAGCGTCTGCGGAGCTGTACATCTCTCAGGGTTTTGGTGAGGTGGGCTCTTGGGCAAGTCTCAGACGACGCGTTGCCCTTCCGTCCGTTGACGATAATGCGAACTTCGTCCAGTGTTCGCGATGTCACTACGTGAAAGCATAGTACACCAACATCTATCTGTCTATCTATCTATCTACCTATATATATATATATATATATGAAGATTTTCAGACGAGACAGTGCGGCGCCATCTATTGTCGAGCGAATCAACGAAAATGTTTCATTGCCAGATGTTACTTTTAAGGCCAGGCAATGTTGCTACCATGGTTTATTATTGTTCCTCGGTGTTAAGGAGGCGAACCGACCTGTTTATATTTCTTAAAAGCGCTTACTTGCGTTTAGTTTCCATGTTATTTTTGTGATGACATGCTTTCTCAGTGCTTGTGAGTCAGACTACACTTCGATAACTGTTGTGGGTTAAGGGAAAAACGAAAGAGCTTGGAATAACAGAACCAAGAGACTGGGAAAAGTGGACGCTGTAGGTGAGTGGCAGTTCATGTTGATGCTTATGTAACAAATCTTTTTAGAAATTATTTGTAAGCTAACAATTCGTTGAGTGGAAGGTTGATAAAACATATGTATCATAGACATATAAATGGAACTGCCTTACCGTAATAGCTTATGTTTCTATGGCCTAATTACACTCTCCGTTGGGAGGAAAAAATACATTGCTAGTTCATTTTATGTATTTATTAGCATATTAGCATATGATATTTATGGCTTTGTTATGAGAGCAGTGAATAAGACCTGGTGAACTGCGCGTCCTTTATTTAGCCAGTACTGGAAGTGTGTGGCTGGGTTTGGACTTTTCAAAGTCAATAGTTTCTCGTAGTCGAGTCTGGAATATCTCAAGATTACCTATGCAAGTTTGCATTTTCTAAGATAAGGGTTTTGTTTGTAGCTGATATGGCCGCCAGCAAAACTGGTAGCTATAGATGTAAGCTAATACAACAAACAAATTTCACTTCAGCATGGACGATCTCACACTGACCTTCCCTACAACGCTTGAAATATTTCAATGCAATCATAAACATCTCTACAACTGGAGCATGAAATTTTCATAATAAATGAAAAGTACATGTGGCTCGTATATAACTACTGGTATCATAATTTTTATAGATATAAGCAGGTGAAAGTACAGTCCTCGAATGGTTACACAATTCTTTATCATTATACTTTCTAGACAAAGATACACACTTTTCAGTCAAAACCACGAATAGTTTCAGAGTAATTTGTTGCGTTAGGGAAGGTCAGTGTGAGATCGTCCATGCTGAAGTGAAATTT
>JAUUDW010621813.1:0-11662 GCA_032361385.1 Panulirus guttatus
TTTAAAAAATACAAATGACTGCCATTCAAAAAGTTAAGTGTGCGAAAAACAAATCTAAAAAATACAAATGACAGCCCCATTCAAAAAGTTAAATAAAATGTTTTGAATAGAAGGACAATCACTCACTTCTCTGCAACTGCAAGCATTTTGTCACCCATTTTCCATTATTTTCAAAATATGAAATTCATGTTTTGTTCATGTATTGCTCAAGAACAAACTAAAGAGAATTGTCTTAAAAAATATATGAAAAATACAATTCATTGCATGATTCACCAACAAGAGTGTAAGATGAACAGAGGAGCAATCAGGACTCCAGGAGCTAGATAAGGTTCTTTCCCTATTATTTTCTGGGTATGAAGATAATCATTACCTATTCATGAGAATGTTACAGAAAAGATACAGGAGTAAAATTTACTGTATCATTCACCACATAAAACAGAATATGAAAACTGAAAGACAACCATAAGCCTTCCTACGATTGCAAGCATTTTACCACCCATTTTTTCCATGACTTTTCTTACTATGTAATTCATTTCCAGAGCAACTGAGTGAGCATGTCACCAGTTTTGATGCATGAGATGAAGTATTCATAATGGGTGACTTTAGGTGAAAATGAATATATATGCTGCAAGAGGATTGACGAGTGGGAATACCTGGTTTAAAAAATGGGTGAGCAGGAAAGGTGGTAAGATGGCATTATTGGATTACACATTAGTTGACCGGTGTGCAAAAGAGAGAAACCTGGAAGTGAATGAGTTGAGAGTGGCAACTTGTGGCATGTTTCATCATTACCTGGTGGAGGAAAGGATGTAGATATGTAGAGGATTTTTGAGTATAGGAAATGATATAAATGAGAAGAGGGTGGTGAAAATAAGTGAGCTTGGGAACAACCCATGTGTGAAGAATTATCAAGAGATTTTAGGTGTAGAATAGCAGGAGTGAATAAACAAACCTATGGGAGTGGGTAAGGTAGGGGAGATATTTAGGGAAGCTGTGCTGGCATGTGCATGAGATGTGTGGCATGTGTAAGGTGGGATATAGGTGAGTAAGAAAGAGTAGTGAGAGGTGGGATGATGAACTTAGTTGCTAGTAAAAGAGAAAAGAGAGCTATTTGGGCAGTACTTGCTGGAAAAGTATGCAAATGACTGGGAGAAGTGCAAAAGAAAACAGCAGGAGATAAAGGTGCAGGGGGTGAAAAAAGAGGACAAATGATAGCTGGGGTGACCAAGTAACAGTTAACTAAAAGAGAATAAGATGTTTTGGTAGGAAGTTAATAGTGCAAGAAAAACAAGAGGACATAAGGGAAAATGGATGAAGGGGACAAATGAGAAAGTGGTAACAGAAACTGATGAAGTGAGGAGCAGATGGAGTTAGTATTTTGAAGGATTACTGAATGAGTCTGATGATAAGGTAACAGATGTTGGGTGTTTGGATCATGGAAGCATGTAAAATGGGAGAGTCATGGAAAAGACTTAGTAAAGAGAGAAGAGGTGATGAAAGCCTTGCTTGAGATGAAACGTGGCAAGGCAGCTGGAGTGAATGGTATAGCTGTTGAGTTTCTTAAGAAATAGGGTGGCTATGTTGTTGATTGGTTAGTTAGTATTTTTAGTGTATATATGGATTATGGTTAGGTGCCTTAAAATTGGGACCATGTATATATAGAGCTAATGGACAAAGGCAAGGGGGACAAAGGTGTGTTCAAACTTCAGATGTATAAGTTTGTTGAGTGTAACTGATGCGTTGTATGCATCTCTGGCACATGCCATCACTGCTTTCCTAAATACATCCCATTCCTCACCCTCTCCCCTCACTTCATTTGCTCTCACTTTTTGCCATTCTACACTCAGTCTCTCCTGATATCTCTTCACACAAGTCTCCTTTCCAAGCTCAATTACTCTCACCACTCTCTTTTTCCAGACATTCTTTCTTCTTTTTTGAAAACCTCTACAAATCTTCACTTTTGCCTCCACAAGACAGTGATCAGACATCCCACCAGATGCCCCTTTAAGCACATTTACATCCAAGAGTTTCACTTTTACATGCCTATCAATGAATACATAAACTAATAATGCCTGTTGACCATCTCTCCTATTCACATACGTACACATACCAGGTATTCCTAATCACCAGTCTTTTTTCAGCCCACAAATCCATGGGCTCTCACCATTTCCATTCATAACACTGAATACCCCATGTGCACCAATCATACCCTCAACTGCCACATTACTCATCTTTGCATTTACATCACCCATTACTAATATCTGGTCTCATGCACCAAAACTGCTGACACTCACTCAGCTGCTCCCAAAACACTTGCCTCTCAAGATATTTCTTCTCATAATCAGGTGTATTAACACCAATAATCACCCATCTCTCACCATCAGGAATTTACTTCCTTACACTCTATCACTTACTCCCACAATTCCTACTTCAGGAGTAGTGCCACTTCTTCCTTAGCTCTTGTCCTCTCACCAAAACGTTTCCAAACCATTCTTCCCCTTTACCCTTGAGCTTTGTTTCACTCAAAGCCAGAACATCCAGGTTTCTTTCCTCAAACATACTACCTACCTCTCTTCTTATCTTGGTTACATCCACACACATTCAGACACCCTAATCTGTCTTCAAGGAGGATGAGCACTCCTGCTTGACTTCTTCTGTTTCCCCTTTCAGAAATTGAAATACAAGAAGGGCAGGGTTTCCAGTCCCCAGCTCCCACCCTCTTTAGTCGCCTTCTACAATACGTGGGGAATACGTGGGAAGTATTCTTTCTCCCCTATCCCCAGGGATATCTAGCCTGAGCCAGGTATCCATTTCATCAACAAACCTCTAGGGGTGGATGAACAGCTGGGTTGACTGTGGACTGACTGCCACAACCAGGATTCAAACCTACGTGCTCGACCCTAGGCAGCTCGTAAATGTATCACAGTCAGAAACGCTAACTGCTACACCATGGAGGTCCATCAGTAAAGTGAAGGAAAACTAAATATTTTATATACAGGCCATAATACAAACTATAGGAAAACTTTCAATATGACTTACAAACTAAAACAAATTGAAAACCCTTATATACTTTTATCCTCACCCTATTGTCAGCTTTTAAAACAACTTACATTAGAAAAATAATTTCAACTTCTTTCAGAGCACTGATTTTACATAGTACTGCAATGTATGTATTCACTACCAGCTAAAAGCCGAAGTCAATTACCTGTATAGAGTCACGAGATGCAGCAGGGTGAAGATCTACAAAGATGTCATTTGTGAAGCAGAGACCAGATTCATGGTCTGCTAGAAGAAAAGCTGCCCGCTCGTGTCTTATTCGCAGCTCTATGGTGGTGCTATGTAATATAGGTCGACCATGATCCCTGCAGCTGTATAACTCCTCAGCACACATTACAGTTGATGACAGGGGACTGTAGTAATCGAAAAATATTCCAGAGTCATATTGTAAATTGTATCTAAAGCATTTACAATACAATGGTGAAGACAATATTTCACCTTTGTTCAAAACAAAGAGTTCAAGTAAGATCCTACCCGCAAACAATGTTTGGTAGCCTACTCTCTACAAACAAACATGGAGAGCTTAACAACTAATGTAACTGCAAGTATGAATGAAAACTGATAATGGGGCAATGCATCAAACAATTACTTCAAAGAAATTAATAAAAATACATAAATGTTTCTAGCAAACTCACCAAAAGACAATTTGGTAGCCAAACTGATCAGGAGGTATATTCCAGATATCAAAGTAACAACTGACACTACAAGTTGGATAATACAAATAAATACATACATTGATCTGTTTGGTTTAAGAGGGCAATCGCTTAAAATGGCAACAAAACATGCATACCCAAATGGATATTGAAGAATAGAGGAAAATTATGGGAAATATTAGTCCAAGAGACAGGAATCCAATATTGCAAATAAACTTAAATACTGTACTGTAACCAATGGTATAAAGCAGATCACAACACACAAATAAAAGGCATGTGTTCTCCACTTGAATCTAAAGATAATGAAAAAACACTGCTTCTCTTCATTTCTGATATTTTTGGACAAATCAAAGCACACATGAACTTGGAAAAATTTCACATGTAATTACCCCATTTGACAGTGATCTGCTTTGTCCTCTATCAACAAGGAAGCTGAGACCCACTCTAAGTCACAATGTTCCACATCAAATCACATAGAAACTTGGAAAAATTTCAGCAAATGAAATAGATATAGGAAGGCCCCACATATAGTTAACCCATTTGATAGTGATCTGCTTTGTCCTCTATCAACAAGGGAACTGAGACTCACTCCAAGTCATGATGTTTCACTTTTAAGCCACATAAGTCATGATTTTGCAAACTAATATGGAATCATGCTGTAAACACATATCAGTTGTGCTCTGTGCCGGATAACCCTTAAGCCTTCTAATGCTGCCATCATGTCTGTGATGAGTACATTCATCCGCTTCACTTTCATCATAATTTATAACTGCAATCCCCAAATATGATCCAAAAATGTACACAAAAATACACCGATGAGCAACATTCATTAAAAGTGGGGTGAGGTGGAGAGCGAAGCAGCAGAATGAAGCAGACGAAGGGGCAGGATCATCTTTGGATGAGCTTGTTCTAATAAGCTTACTCTGGTTGCACTTAACACTTTCCATTGCCGTAAATTGTGGCAAATAAGTAAACTTTTGAAGCTACTTCTTTTGCTTCTAAAACAAAGGCTCCAATTATAAGACATAAATAAAATGGCATACACAATAATAAGACTGCACCATCTTCAACATAATAATATGACCGCACCAACTTCATCAGATTTTAACCTGTGGTTTGACTCAATTGTTACTGGGTTTCAACTCAGATTTCTATAACTTCCAAATACAGTTTCATTATAGTACCAATTTGTTGTATTTGTTACTCGTATAATACATCTAACTTTTTAACTTTTTCAATATATTTTGGATTCCATTACAAATAATAGTTGAAATAATGGATAAGCTCTGTAAGTCTCATCGACAGCAAATGTAAACACCATCAAGCCTCAGTAATTCCCTGTCCAGTGTCAGGGGGTCAACCTATACAGAAGGTATTTACCTAAATCAGAGTTTTTAGTGCAAAAGGTTAAGACTGAGCAATATGCCAGGCTGACTTATTGGTCACAATCTATAGTGTATTGAACATATTGCATTAAATCTAAGCCTGACCATTCAGTCTTATTGGATGCAACATCAAGTCAAATCAAAAGAAAAATGGCTAAAACTAATGTTTATACATTTCTTCTGCATACTTCTCTTTACTAAGTTTTTACATAAATCATGAATTAACAGTTAATCAGACATACAAAAATAAAGGAGAAAATGGGTGGTAGAGATGGAACAACTGAAAAACATGACAATGCAGGGACCTCAAATTATACTGAGTACATGATATGGTACATCTGATATTCTATATAATTCTTATAAGCACAACTCTTCAGTAGGTTGTTACTTAATTCATGAATAAAACTCACTTAATAATCAAAAAAACAATGAAGAAAACAGGAAACAGAGGTGGGTCAGCTAAGGAGTGTTGGAAGTTCAACTTATATTTAGTAAAGAATATGGTTATTATTATTATTAGACTTGATTGCCATTTCCCAAATTAACGAGGTAGTGCCATACACATACTTATATACATACACATACCTATATACATATATACATAAACATGTACATATTGCTTTACTGATCACACTAGTCCATCATGATAGTTATGAAGGTGAAATCGCAATTCAGTAGGAGTTCTGATACGTACTGTGTTTTTTCTGAGTGTTTTTGCATTATGTTTGCGTTTTGCATATCATATCCTAGTTTTGTGATGTAGTTTTTTCTCTTTTTGTAGATTCCTGATGATGCCTCTGCGAAGGCGAAAGCTTGAATGTAATAAATGGAGAACTAAAGACAACTGGTGTTTGAGCACCCACCTAATGGTAACATAATACTGAGAAAATTAGAGAACATAAAAAAGAAGATCACTAACTCTAAATATGCTTTTGTATTCAGTTCTATGTGCATTAAAGAAAACCCAATTCCCAACATATACTAATCTATGACTACATGACTGAGCAGTACAGCAACGATGGTTTACTCATGACTTCCAGAGGAAGCTGATAGAGGAAAAAATACATCTGAAAGAAAGGCAGTTAGTGAGACTGAAAGAAGAATTAGAGGAAACTACTATGAAATATAGCGAGGTAGAAACTGACCATGATTTAAGACTACATACAGAGGAGGTCCCTCACAATATTACTGAGGTGCATGCTAGGACCATGGAAACCAGCATCATGAAAGTATTCAGGTTATATGGTGTCTCACTTGTCACTTCTCAACCTACAGATAGTTTTACTAATCTCTCAAGGAAACAATTGTCTGAGGACCAGATAGAATTCCTTAATCTGGGAATCAATTGTCACCTAGACCCAAAATATGAACAGGCTAACAAGAAGGCCAAACTTTCTAACCTCTATGATGACTTAATTAAACTGCATAGATGGGAAAATTATAGTGAACCCTGACTTGCAGGAACAACTAGTTACAGGCCTAGAGTACCAAAAGTGGGAATCATCCTTCGAAAGGACTATTCACACACCACGTCTACGGGAAGCGGCGAAACAATTACATAATAATGAGAGGATCATTGTCAGATGTGCACACAAGTCAAACACTTATGTCATCCATAACCATAACAATTATTTAAGAGAAATGTGAGACCATACTGTAAAATCCAAGAAAATTTCAACAAATTTCAAGAAACCCCATAGACTCAAAAAGAGCCTTAAATCATCAATTATAGCTACGAATGCTGTGAAGGATGATATCAAATTTGATCTTCTAAAGGGCAACTTCGAACCAGGATACTTCTATGGAAAAGTCAAAACGCACATGCCGGGAAATCCTCTAAGGCCGATCAACTCCCAAATTTCTCCACCTATCTACAGGTTAGCCAAGTTGCTAAACCAATTGATCTCACCATATGTCCCGACAACTTACTCCCTACAATCAATTGAAGGGTTTATTGACATCCTTAGGAATAAAGAACCACATGGCATCACAACTTCCCTGGATGTGGGGTCTCTCTTCACAAATGTACAAGAGGAGAGGGCAGTAGATACATTCCTGGATTATGTTTACCAACACCATGTCTTACCTCCCTGAAGATGCCCAGAAATATATTAAGAGAAATGTTACATGCCTGCACAATGGAAGCATCTTTCAGATGTCCGCAAAGCAAGCTTTATCGGCAAGTGGACGGAATAGCCATGGGGTTCCTCTTGGGGGTTCTCTTTGCGCAGGCATTTACGTCATAGGTCGAAACTACAGTACTGTGACATGAGAGTACGACACCTCAGATTTACTGCAGATATATAGATGACATTTTTATCTGTGTTAATAGCATAAACTCACTGGAAAACCTCCATAAACAACTCCAATAAACTTCAGGCTTAAGATTTACAGTAGAGCTGAATGATAATTGTAAGATTCCTTTCTTGGATAAAATGGTTAGTGCCACAAGAGGATCTTTCAACACTGATATTTACCAAAAGCCCACCAACCAAGGTAAATGTATGGATGGAATAAGTGAATGCACTTAAAGTTACAAAACGAGTATCACCCGTGCATATGTGAGGAGAGTGATCAAGTTGTGCTCAACCTGGTAACTTCTACACCAAGAACTTTAATGTGTCCGGCAAATGTTAATCAACAATAGATATTCAAATACTGAATTTGATACCATTGTGAACAACATGCTGGAGCAACATCTCATGTTAAACTGACAACCTCAACATAACAGCATTAAAGTTTACTACACGAACACATCTACGGAATCATGTCGAAAGGACGAAAAGGTCATGCAAGATATTGTGGCCAGATACTGCAAAGCGATTGATGAAAACAAGGATATTAGTCTGATAATATACTACAACAATCTGAAACATGCTCGCTCGTAAAGAACAACAACATGGTAGGTCAGTCTGGAAGTCTGCATTGTACTGATGTGGTATATGAGTACCAATGCAATATTGGGGACTGTCAGCCTCACTACATTGAACATACAACCTGTACCTTGAGCTGCTGCCTCTTGCACCACTTACAAGAAGGTGGAATCATACATCATGAACAAAAGCATGAAACGACGAGGGAGATTGTAGTAAATAACACCAAAATCATTACTAGCTGCAGTGATCAGAGGAGACTACAGACATTAGAAGCCATTCACATTTGAGAGAAAGCTCTTGTCATTAATATCCAGACAAACATGACCACCACCATACTGCTGTTTAATGGCCCACCAACAGGACGTATGTGGACAAGACACGTCATTGACCTGCGACAAGCAGCCTTGGGTTATGAGGGTCAGAGAGAATCATAAGAGCCCAGCCTGACCTCAGCTCCCTATGGGAACAATGGTGAAGAAGAATAGGGGAAAGTGATAACAGGTAGTGATTGAGTGAAGAAGATATGGAGTGAGTATTTTGAAGAAATGTTGAATGTGTTTGATGATAGAGTGGTAGATGTAGGGTCTTTTCATTGGGATGGTGCACAAAGTGAGAGAGTCAGGGAAAGTGGTTTGGTGAAAAGAAAAGAGGTGGTAAAAGCCTTGCGTAAGTTGAAACCCAGCAAGGCATCGGGACTGGATAGTATTCAGTTGAATGTATTAAGGAAGGAGGTGACTGTGTTGTTGTTCATTGGTTGGTAAGGATATTCAGTATATGTATGGATCATGGTGAAGTCCCTGAGGATTGGCAGAATGCAAGTATAGTGTCATCATACAAAGGCAAAGGGGATAAAGGTGAGTGTTCAAATTACAGAGGCAAAAATTTGTTGAGTATTCCTGGAAAACTGTATGGGAGGGTATTTATTGAGAGGGTGAAAGCATGAATAGAGCATAGATTGGGGAGGAGCAGTGTGGTTTTAGAAGTGGTAGAGGATGCGTGGATCAGGTGCATACTTTGAAAAACGCATGTGAGAAATACCTAGAAAAACAGAAGGATTTGTATGTAGCATTTCTGGATCTGGAAAAGGCATATGATAGGGTTGACAGAGATGCTTTGTGGAAGGTCTTAAAAAAATATGGTATGGGAGATAGGCTGCTAGAAGCAGTGAGAAGTTTTCATCAAGGGTGTAAGGTACGTGTACAAGTAGGTCAAGAGGAGAGTGACTGGTTCCCAGTGAAGGTCGGTCTGTGGTAGGGTTGTGTGATGTCACCATGGTTGTATAATTTGTTTATGGATGGGGAGGTTAGAGAGGTAAATGCAAGACTTATGGAAAGAGGGGCAAGCATGGAGTCTGTTGGGGATGAGAGGGCCTGGGAAGAGAATCAATTGTTGTTCGCCAATGACACAGCACTAGTGGCTGATTCGAGTGAAAAACTGCAGAAGTTGGTGAGTGAGTTTGGAAAAGTGTGTGAAAGGAGAAAGTTGAAAGTATATATGCATAAGAGTAAGGTTATTAGATTCAGCAGGGTTGAGGGACAAGTTAGTTGGGATGTGAGTTTCAATGAAGAAAAATTGAAAGAAGTGAAGCGTTTTAGATATCTGGGAGTGGACTTGGCAGTGAATGGAACCATGGTAGCGGAAGTGTGTCACAGAGTGGGGGTGGGGGGTGAAGTTTCTGGGAGCGATGGAGAATGTGTAGAGAGAAAGTTATCTCTGAGAGCAAAATTGGTAAGTTTGACGGAATAGGACTTCCAACAATATCATATTGTTACGAAGCATGGGCAAGGGTTGTGTGGAGGAGTGTGGATGCATTGGAAATGAAATGTTTGAGGACAATATGTGGCGTGAGGTGGTTTGATCGAGCAAGTAATGTAAGGGTAAGAGATGTGTAGTAATAAAAAGTGTGGTTGAGAGAGCAGAGGAGGGTGCGCTGAAATGGTTAGGACACATGGAGAAAAAGAGTAAGGAAAGGTTGACAAAGAGCATATATGTGTAAGAGGTGGAGGGAATAAGAAGTGGGAGACCAAACTGGAGGTGGAAGGATAGAGTAAAAAAGATTTTGAGCGATCAGGGCCTGAACATGAAGAAAGGTGTGCATGGAACAGAGTGATTGGAACGATGTGGTATACTGGGCTCGACGTGCTGTCAATGGACTGAGCCAGGGCATGTGAAACGTCCGGGGTAAACCATGGAAAGTTCTGTGGGGCCTGGTTGTGGATAGGGAGTTGTGGTTTCAGTGCATTACACATGAGAGCAAGAGACTGAGTGCAAGCGGAGATCTTTAGATGAAATAACATGCGAGAAAAGTTTGTTAGGAGAGGCAAATATTAACATAAAAGGAGAAAAAAAATAGATGCACATTGACCATAAAAAGAGGAAAACCTTTTCGGAAGTAGTATGATTCAAGATCGATGTATTATGAAGAAATGACAGGTGTGTTTTAATTTTTTCTCCACCTTTGTGCATTCCAGGCGGTGTGAATTTGTAGGCACACACTCAGATTGAGCAAAGCCACCAAGCAAGAGCAATTTCAGCATAAATGGAGGCTGGATGGCGCCAATACCGGGGGCAAACATTCGGCTTAGTGTTGATATCACAGCTTGGTGGCTCGTCAGGGACTGGATGAGAATACGATAGTAATTTGATTATGTTGCAGAGGCTTACTGACCGCCACGAGGGCCACGGCTGGAGGTGGCAACAGCCACCTTCTGGCCAAACTTGCCAGCAACGCGTAAAAGGATGTGATCATTTACAGTTTTATGCTGAAATATTCCTTAGCATCGCTTCTGAAGAGTTTTCAAAATTCAAATTTTTGTGAGGTCAGTAAATTTTTTGAAGTGAAGTAAATTTTCAGTGAGTTTCTAGTGACTTAGTTAGTTAAGGGTTTACATAGGGACGACCATCACACATGCATTATTTAAAGAACTCAAAGTGAGTCATTTTACGCCCATAGATTGTTAGATTTATTCCATTAGATTTATCCCGTGTAATGTCTCCGATTCGTTATAACGCCTGAACATATCTGTTTCCTTAAGAAAAGAATGATGAGTTTCTGTGACCGTAAAACTGTATGAACGCAGAAACATTGTCCATGAGACGTTCCTTATTTATGAAAAATCTTTGTTTCATCAGCAAATGCATTTGCTTAAGAGATTGCAAGTCTCACCTGCACAGTTCATTCAGTGTAAAACTTTGACGCGCCTCGTGTTTTTCTCGCGTCTGTCCTCCTGTGAGGTCGTTGGCATTCATAATGTAGGTTTATGACTTCGCTCATGATCTGTATTCACTTTGTCATGATTCCGAATGAAATATGTTCAACAGTTCGATATACTGACCCGTGGAATGCAATGACGAGTGGAACATATCAGCCATTGGGATACATTGGCCTTTGGATTATAATGATCTATGAAATGCATTGATTAAAGGGACATATTAAAGTATAGCCTTACTTATCATTTTACATGTAAAAGATATTCTTATTGTTTAAGTCCAGAAACTTTTTACACAACCTCTGAGACGCATTACATTCTAGAATGTTTGTGTTATAATCCTCTCATGACTCCTGCCGGTGTTTGTGGTTCAGACTGTCAGCTTCCCTCCTCGGTATTACTGTCATTTCTGTGTTTGCTTGGCCACATAATGCCACACTTGGAGAGAACAATATCGTCCAGCCTTGCACTTGACTTTATCC
>JAUUDW010621835.1:0-11662 GCA_032361385.1 Panulirus guttatus
ATCCTTTATTCCCTTCCACTAAGAAAATCTCTTATCCATTGAATGTGTGTACCCTTTATTCCTGTCTAGTGATTCAGCTTCATCATCAGCCTCCCATATGGTACAGTTTCAAATTCCTTCTGGTAGTACAGATACAAGCAATCCACCGAGAGTTCCCTTTTGTTTAAATCTATATGCTTAAAGTCTTCTTCAACCTTTTCCATAAATAGAATAAGGCTAGGGAGCCTATTTCCTCTCATAAGAGTGCCATTAGATTAAAGAACCCTGTCTCAGGGGTTTTATATTAATCTGACAGGCCCTGTTGGGATAAACTTCAATCATTCTTTCTGAGAACACTTTCTGCTTCTCCCCCAAAGACTATGCATAAGCCTTCAAAAGTCCTGGACTTCGTACAGCCTAAGTGTTATGGCAGTTTAGCTTTTCATCTTTATTTTATGAAAATTATTTTCCTTATGGCAATGAGATCAGGGAAGAGAGCCATTGAGTTACACAATATGTCCAGATGCAAGAATCTTCTCTTTGATGACAATCTCTGATGAGTTAAGATAAACCAAACCATAGTGTTTAGGATGAGAATGAAGCAACTGAATATAGTAGTAGTCCAATTGTCATCTACTCTTTGAGCACTTCATTGAGAGAATATCTTGCCTTTTATTGACCTTTTGGACTTCACAAGAAATTATCAAGGGAATCATGTGTTTGTGAACCCTGAAATCTTGAAACCCCCTTTGGTGAATAATATCTCTATGGGAATTAAAAAATTTTTTCGTTGGCTCACCAGGGCTTTACAGTAGAGCATATTTTTGTGAGGAAGGTGGCTTGTACTGTAGCCATCCACAGAAACTTTTTATTAGAGGAACTCATGAAAAGAAGTCTTTGACAGTTTTCTACCACTTACTGCAAGTTGCACTTTAATGTAAGTGTTTTGAATCCACTCAGTTTGGTTGTGGGGATTCCCCCTCCAGGAAATAGATTCTAGTTTGCCTTTGAATCACAACTAAAAGTGTTCTACCTGTTCTATCTGTTTATATCTCTGATGCCTGTTCCCGCCTGGAATTCCCTCAGGGGGGTGGCCATAGCTAGTGAACTCCAGTGCCACTTCTTAGCCTTCAGTGCCTCACCCTTAATAGGCCACTGGCAGAGGGCAACTCTTGCAGAGTGTTTGCTGAGGCTCCTATCTAATGCTCCTACAGACTACTTCTACCTAATGTTCCTACGGACTACTTCTACCAAATGTTTCTACCTAATGCTCCTGCCTAAATGTTACTACCTACTACTTCTGTCTATTATTGCTAACATTTTGCCAAAAGGCAGGGCTAGCACATAGTGCTCACCACAGGAAAATTTAGAGTTACGAAGAATGAGCTGTGTGAGTTAAGTGTTGTCAGGTGTTACATATGACAAGGAGAGATTGTATGTTTGTGGACAGAATGCCAATAATCTACATGCGGGTGAGGCAGAAAGAAAAGACAGGTACCTGGGTCAGAGGAGTGCAACTTGACAACCTCTGAAGTGCTGGCTCTTGGGTAGTAACGGTAATATTCCTCCCTGGTCGGTGGCTGCCTACGATCTACTACCTACTGTTCCCAAAAAAGTAAATTCTCTATCCTTTCCCAGCCTGACAATTCAGCTTGCCAGAATCATCCTCCACTTCATTCATCATCCTTTCAAAGACCATCGTCTTCCTCTTGCTTGTATACACCTTCAACATTCTTCCTTAACAGGACGTGTAAAGCTCACTAACCTGACCACATCGTAGCAAATACGCAAGTCACCAACAACCAAGTCAATACCCAAATCAAACTTTGCTATGCTCATTCTAGTCTTGCCCTCATGTCCCTCACTGCCTACCAATAAGAAGCCAAGGTGACATCATACAGTCCTGCCTAACTTCCGTGCACCTGTCTCAAAACATTCACTTAACTAACCATTCACTTCTATACTTGCTTTACTGTTCTTATACGCAGAATGACAATGTTGCATCCACTACCTTTCCTCCTAAACCACAGACCTTCTCACCAATCGCAACGTATTCCAGGATGCATGTCCTTTACACGACCTTCCTCTCTCTGCTGTACACTCTTCTTCTACCATCTTCACAAAGAAATTTGATTCGTGAATCATTTACCCCTCTAAAACTTCTCTCCTCTTCGCTTATGCTCCAATTATGTCCTTTCTCATCTCAGTTTTGTCTCCTGTACTCCTTCCTTGATTTGCCAGATGAACTGATTTCTCTGAAAACTTTTTGACACATCCTTACCACACTGTCCTTTGCACAAAACCACTAACGTAGCTCCTATCCAGTCAGCTACTCCCACTCAACAACATGTTCTCTTGTTATCCCATCCACTCCAACGTTGTTCACATTCGCAAACAACTCATAAACACTTTTCTCATCCTTGGATACGTTTTCCTGCACTGGCAGTCTCCAACCCCCTCCATGTTCTCTGTCTCTATGCACGATATCCCTCATTGTCTCATTCCCATCCTTTGCTGCCATCGCATTTTTGTAGCACTCTTGCCATCGATTCAGCATCAATCTGATTCAGTCAAGAGGCATCATCCTGCATCTCTATTTCATGTAATTCTACCTGCTGACACTGTGTACCTAACAAAAACTAATTGGACCCCTATCCAAGGCTATGAGTATATCTATAGAATGTTTCCTTGTGATGCGTCATGAATCAATGGATTCAAGAAGCAATCCTCTTTTAAAATTATTTTTCCATTTCCCTTATGAAGACCTGTTGAAAAATCCCAGGCAATGCTGCTGGGGTTGTTAAATTCTACAATTACTGCTTGCTTGATTTTTTACTTAATTTCCTTTTAATAAACTCGTATATTCTATGCACTGATTTAGGGTTTGCACACGATTCTGACATTTTCAAGGGATATTCTGCAGATTTTGTTATTGCTATGTTATCTGGCTTTACTAACATTACACAAACTGTCAGTTCACTCCGCTTTCTACAGGCACAAGCCAGAGCAGACGCAAGGAAGAACAAACCAATTTGGATGCCAGGAGGCAACAGCTAGAGTGGAGGCCAGGAAGCCTCAGTCAGAGTGGAGGTGAGAACGGTACCTTAACGATGTACTGTCCCTTGTTGACAGCCTCACCAACACTGCGCATGATGCCCACGTTCATCCCACCCGTCAGGAGCCAAGCGCTGGTGGACTTCACCGCCTGCAAGAAAGTAAACATCAATCCAATTTCACATACTCATTAACGTCACTGCTGTAATGAATACGGATAATGATTATTCATGTGTTTATCAGTTTCACTGTCGCGTTCATCAGTTTCACTGTCTGCAAGCATACAAACACTTACAGAATTCATATATTCGCTGCCTTCATCATGTGCCAGGTCACACCACACTCTACACATATTCATTCTTCAGTTCATCAAGTGCACGAACGTAAAACGTCTCAAAATCAAAAAGTTATCCGAAACCACTTTCCACCAGAGCGTACATTTCGAGGCTCAGGTGTCTCGTGTCTGTCCCCTCTATTGGCCCAGAAGACCCACACACTGTCGAAACTCTTGTCTCTGAGGACTCCATAGCACGCAGGAATGTGGACGTTGTCAGTTATCTCGTATTTGTATATTCCAACACTCGCACGGATGTCAAAAGTCAAAATCTATACATTCATCAGCATCACCACTAAGAACAATACATCTCATCAATAATTAATGTATCAGCAAGAAGATAAAAATTCAAGATTCGTTCGCCCGGTTGTGTTCTGCAAGAACATAAACACAAAGTTTACGTGTTCAATGACCCCAGTGCCTCTCGGAACACTGCCTGCCAGAACACTGATCACTGTCACCGGGTCAGTATCTAACTACGTACTTACGCGGGTCACTAGCAAGTTTCCAGGTCCGATGACTCAAGTCACAGCTGCACGCGTGGGTCTAGAGCAGGCAAGGAACTGGCCGAAATGAAACGAGAGGAGGCTACGGAACCGCTTGACATGTGACGGGTTAGTGAGGTGTCGTCCACGTGAAGAGAGCCAGATGAAGGATCCATGAGGCAGAGTGCCTGTGTCCCTCATAATCATGCCGCTAAGTAACATGAGGCACGTAGGCTTGAGTGGAATGTGAGGTGGTTATAGCAATAGCCTGAGGCCAGAGACTATTTGTAGCTTCTGGATAATATTACCTCCAATAATCGTGAAATTATTATATGTTTTGCTTCTGGACGATATTATTACCTCTGATAACTGTGAATCTATGTTTTTGGTTATGTTTTCACTGCATTTCCGTTGTCTGTCTTTATCAAGCACCAAAGATGTGTTATGTATTAGTGTGGGCTGTGAATGTTTTGTTTGGTTATCCTAAACTATCATGACACTGTATAGTAATGCCATGGAGAATGGAAACACTTCTGTATACTTAAAAGTACCTCTGTAACGAAAGTGATTCAGCAGTAGCCTGTATGTGTGCGTGTGTGTGTGTGTGTGTGTGTGTGTGGACACCTGGTGTGTTCCTCTGTGGACAGAGAGAGAGAAAAGGGCGCGTGTGGTCCGCTAAACGTGTGGCTGAGGTGTGCGTTGTCCTGTACCTCGTCACACAACCCGATCAGACGATCCCCTAAGGACGGTCTCGAGTGCGTACGTGATGCACTAACGTCCAGAGTAGGTGCTGCCTCGAGCTCATCACTTGTATCCACGAATAAAGTTCGGTTAAGAATCGTTTCCAATTCGCATGTTGCGAGACTTTCTGTTGCTGTATAGCATGTAACATGTTATCAAATATGATTGGTAATGTTTATAGTTGAGTGAATCACCTCATGCAGAGCATAATCACTCAGATGTTTAACTCAGTGTGACTGGGTGGGATGTGTTTTATTCAAAGTCTTCATCTGTAAGAATGCAGTCACAATCCACACAAGCATCGGCTTTAGCATTTGTCAGACTGTTAAGCTTTCATAATTCACTCCACTATCTCTTCATCAACTGTGCACACATTATTTCTCACCAGCTGCGCTAAAATAAACAATTTAAGTCGTTGCGCATCCCATCTGCTGGGGCATAAGTACGGAAGATTCTGGCTCTCACTTATCTTAACAGTCATTCATTTCCCCAGCTACTTATTTTCACCAATAGCCCATTTTCGCCAGTCACTGATTTCACTTACAGGGCGTCACTGCACAGAATCCAAGTCTGTTGGCTTCACTCCCTGGAGGAACACAATCTAGATCTCCTCAATCTGTTGGTTTGAATACATTAGGAACAGAAACGCCATCATTGTCCCAAATTCGCTGATACTGACTTCAGAGAGAACACAGCCCTAAAAATCCTTGGGACCCCCAGGGATGAAGATATTTAATATAGCAGGATGTGTCTGTCCTAATATGTAAAGATGTGTCTTTCCTAATAAAGCAATTTGTCTGTCCCAATATAGCATTTAGTTTCTGTCTTATTATAGCATGAAGCGTCCGTCCTAATATAGCAATTAGTTTCTGTCCAATATTGCAAGTAGTGTGTCCTAATATAGCAGTAACTAGTGTCTGCCTTAGCATGGCAAGCAGTCTTTGCCCTAACATAGCAAGTAGCGTCTGTCCCTTTGGTAAACTGAGTTAACTATTAAGATGTAGTTGCCTTTAATGGCCATACCAGATCCAAGCATCTTCGCAAGAATAAAAACCTTCCTCTTTATGAAGCCCACCTTTATCAACCCCGAGGAGAATGTTTCCTTCTTCGTGCCATCCAGCTGGAAGTTCTTGGCACCACCTGTGACGGAGATGACCAGCTGTGGTCGGTGAGGGTCCAGAAGCCGCCAGTAGTCAGACAAGAGGGTCAGCACTCTCTCCATGGGCGTGTCACATGACAGACGCACATACTTGGATGGCTTGTTGGAGCCTGGGCAAGGAGAGGAGAGGACAACACAATTAATGTCATTCATTCACAGATTATATGGAAATGAGGACGAGTCACAGTTCAAAGGTCAATAAACAACCGTGACAAGCTAGATAAGGTTACCATCTACAGTTGTACAAAAGGAATGTGCGCCCAGCTTATGGTTTTGTGGTGGTTGAGATGACATGGGCCAGCCGTGGCCTTCTGGGGCACCTACGCTGAGTCTCGAGAGTCTGTGGGCTCCTTCACCTTTCGCACCCCATCCCCCCTCACCTTTCGCACCCCCCCATACATCACGAGCTCTAGGCATGCCTGGGTCATGCCTCCAGAGAAATTTGAAAATCCAGGGTGTCTGGGACAGCTTTTACTGCTTCCTGAAGGATGCCATATAATGGTCGGGGCCATGGGACCGACTCAGTGGTCAGGGCCCTGAGCTCTGAGCTTATGCAGCGCACAAGAAGGGCCAGCCCTGCACACACCGGGTCTCCACAAGCCCCGACGGGAGGTGGAACAAGTGTACTGGCCGACAGATGGACTCGACCGGTACCAAAGTCATCTTCTGACTTCCCTTGTAGTTTATGGATTCCCATGTCATAGAGGTTATATGTTTACTGTCTTTCACTATCATCCTTACTCTACCTAAACTTATTATTAATTGGCATTAAACATTCAGCTGATCCTTTAATAACATGGCAACTCTGACCTGTTGGTATTTAAGCCTTTGTCTTTAATGATATCATTCGAGTCTATATTTACAATCTCTCAAGCTTATTTTCTCGAAATGAAAGCTTAAGCCATTCAGTTTGAAGACATCTTTCTTTGCCATATTATAAGTTATCTCTAACCCATATAGAAAGTTATGATTATTTCTATAAAGATCTAATAAAACTTGATATTTGATTACTTGCTCGAATAAATTAAGCTCCATCGTGCCCCAGCATTACTGTTGGTGCTGCAGTGTTCCTCTGGTATGAGTACACAATACAGCTTAACATTCAGTTCCTCGCATATCTTTTTCCATGTTCAGCAGTGCTTGTGTCTCTGCTCCTCAACCTGACCAGCGTCTCTATGAGAGGTAGTTTGCTCTTGGTAAATTCAAGGACAAGTTTCACCTGCCTTGCCCTCTTCAGGGATATATGAACTAACTGTGACCTGACTCGGGGAAAAAAATATTTTGTGAGGAAAAAGTTGTAAATCATACGGAATAATCATGTATAAAACCTAGAATTCTAAGAAATATGTAAGTCAATACTTCACAATAAGGAATTAAAATCAATGATGATATATATGAATTTTTTGGCATACTTGTGAACCCTGCCACACTGATGAGGAAAGCTCATACTCAATGGCAGGTTTCTTTGGCACAAAACACTAAAGAATAATAATGAGGAGAAGCTATTCAAAAAATATTATTGCAGACATATCATGATAAAAACCAATACAGAGACATTCTTCTTCTTAGACTTCTACGAGAGAGTGAGCTCCATGTTACGCAAGCGGTAGATGGGCGGACCGTATGTATCTGGAATGCCAGAAAGCATTCGACATTTCACCCCTTGGAATGATGATAAAGATGATGGATTAGTAGGCTGACATAAGGGGAAGATTCCTCCAATGAGCAGAAACTGTTGTTATTGAAAGAAAACAGAATGCATGTCAGAGGGAACTCCTCAAACTGAATTGTGGCCACCAGTGGTGTGTGCAGGGTTGGCTCATGGGACCGCTACTCTTCGTGATCATAAATAACTTGCCAGAGGGACTGGACTCAACTGGCTATGTATGCGAATGATGATACGATCATGAGAGTAATAATGAATGATTTGGATTGCATCAGTCTACAAGGGGACTTGGACAAGCTCTGTATCTGGTCTGATATATAGATGATAAAACTCAGTACGATTACGGTAAATGCAAATGAATAAGAATGGGACACCTTGAAGGGCCTCAAAGTGCTTTAATTTAACGGAAAATAAGTTGCAGGGATCTCTGTGGGAGGAACTAACCTGTCGCCAGAGCCCCGATTTAGGGAAATTGGGCAGAAAACAAAGTGTCTGATGGCAAAGATTAAAACCGCATGTGAATATATGGGGCAAAGAAATGTTCTGCGAGTTGACCACAACGTGTGTCAAGTCTGTTCACCTCACTTGAAGAAGGAAAGTGCGAATGAAGAAGATCTAAAGGAGGGCACCGTAGACCACACTTGCGATATGAAAAATGAGTTGCAGTGAGAAGTTAGAGACATATATCTTATGTCCATTGGTCATTCATACTTCTGAAGTACCAAGGTAATGAAAGAAGCGAGTAGGCTAAGTAATGAAAATGCAGTTACCAAGTACATAAAAACGTTTAAAAAGTATGGCAGCAGAAGAAGTAGAGGAGATGAGGCCCCACGAGTGTAGACACCCCGCCCATACTGTCCAAGCGCCGAGGAAGAGACAGATGGAGGCATGGACATAATCTATGCACTCACGAAGGTCACCTGGTCTGAACAACTCTGGCCAGCAAGATCCAAGGTAGAGGGCACCTACCTGCAGTCTCATTAGCGATGGTGATGATACCATAGGCGTTGGTAGGGAACTCCCTGAGATGGGTGCTCCTCGTCCACGTACTCTTGACCGGAGGCAAGACCAACCGGTCCTCCACGATGGCCGGATGTGGCGGTGACGTAGGAAACTGAGGGTACAAGAGGATATCTGCTGAGACATAGCTGACGACCATGGGAAGGAGAGACGTATGGCTCACGGGAGGGAGAGAGATGGGGAGAGAACACAGAAAGTACAATACCCAATGAGCAAGATGTCTGCTGCCTCAATCACACTCCAGGAGCCTTGTGCTCTGGAACAACTGATCAAATTAATCACACGTGCTGTGGGCTAGGCTGCTAAGGAGCATTTCTGTGACCACATCTGAAGGCTCTGAGAGGATTGGATTAAATACATAATCCCAGGGACCCATTTTACGACGCTCGTGCTGCTTCAGGGCTCTGCTACATGCAGTAGCAGGGAAGTTATAAACTACTTTCGAGTGAGAAGTTCCTCAATATGACTTCACTCCAGTCTTCATCCTCGACGAAGTGACTTTTCACCTGCAGCGTAACCTGCGGCAGGTCGAGTCCAGTAAGACGTCCCAAATGGTCCTCTACAGTGGACGTCTACGACCAGACAGAGGAATGTACTGTTAGAAACGGTGACTTGAACGTCAGAAGAGTAAGATGATTACAGTATGACAATATGTCAAGAAATATAGAAAAGAGATATTTTACCGATACTACTGATTATATTTCTATTAGGAATCCAGCTGACAGGTCCAGCATACTCAGCGCTTACAGGTCTTGGCCAGTATACTGAGGCTACAGGTAATGTTCAACATACTCTGGGATTATAGGTCTTGTCCAATGTACTTTTGGCTTACTTATCCAGTATAGTCTAGGTTTATAGGTTATGTCTAGCATACTATGGGATTACAGGTCTTAGCCAGCATACCCAAGCTTACAGGCGCTGCCCAGCTTAGTCTGCGCTTCCGATAAGAAAGCACAGTAATCACCCACATTATCTTGAGAGAATAAGGATGATCACAATCACAGAAGTAATGTGAATGCATCATTGTATATCACGGCTTTAATTACGTCTGGTCAGATGTCTTGAGGGTATGACAAGTGTTTGTTCACACTCTGGAGGGGAACAATTGTAGTCATGTTCACTGAATTAATGTTAAATTCGAATGGAGATGACCGCAAGTAGATAATGACAATGTTGTGAAACCCCAACAAAGTTAAGGATAACACAAGACCATTGTATGAATATAATGTAACGAACACTAAAAATTCTGTATTCTTATGACAGATTAGAAAGCAGAGCAAACAGCAACACGTGTCATCAGTCTTACTTACAAAACATTTAATATTCGTGGATGGAAAATAAAATATACTCAGATGCAGTGCGAACATATAAAACACACAGAGTCAATTGGAATAAAAAGGGCAACTATAGAAAAGGTGTATACACCACACGACAGCAGGCACCACCACACTCACAGGATGGGAGGCGAGGCTATTGCGATACCGAGGTGTAACCCCGTTGGCCTGGAGGACCGTCCTCAGCGGACCATCTTCTTGGCCATAAGCAACATCCACGTTCTGGGGAACACAAGAGGGTGCACTGGGTCAACATCTGGGTCGTGGGGACCAGGAAGGGTGTACTGGGTTCAACGTGGGTCAAGGGAATGAGAGGGTGTACTGGGTAGAAGATGGGTCATGGGGAAGAGAAAACACAGGATAACCAGAGTTCGTTCCCATTCAGGAAGCAGCAGTAGTTCTACAAATGAAAATGTATTTGATCTGAACCCAATGAGGATCTCACTGTCTACAGCCTGTGTTTTCCCTGACGGTGGAAGTGCTCAAGGCGAGTTCTCCCATGACTACGGGGTAGCTAGTGTCAGGAGAGTCAGACTGGAGGTCTAGTGGGTGACGCGTTGGAGTATGTGGTTGCCTGCCTGGGAAAAAGAAAGCAGTTATCGCTCTTGAGAAGTTGGGTCAGGGGCGCTGATATTCTGAAGCGTAGAGATGACGGGTAGAGCGGATCCGACGGGAGGAAGAGTTGGCAGTAATCAATGTTAGTTTGTTAGAAATTGCTCCAGAAAGAAGCTGGCCCAAGTGGCCAGTGATCAGTTTCATTGAGGGGGGATTAGAAAAGGAATGTTTGCATAATCTGAGCCTGTTGGAAAGGTAGCTGATCTGAAAGGGCTGTCACTCCTCGGCAGTTAGTTTTTCAAGAACTGGATCCGAGTGTGAGTCACATGATACCAACGCCACCAACCTGCCAAAGACGAGTACTACCCACTTGTATCGGGTCTAGTGGCGTGGGCGAGTGTGGGGAGACGGACGATAGTCTAATGGGAGCGAAGACTTGGCTCTTCACGAAGTTGAAGTTGAGGGCATTGAGGATCATGGTTCCGAAGCCAGGTTTCTCTTCCTGCAGATCCTCCAGCACCCTCGTCAGGATCTCGCTTTCCTGCCGAACACATACACCTTCAGCTCCACTACGTGTAAGAAGATCGAAGAGTTATAACAACAGACACCACACGTACCGCAGGAGGTACAGCATACACAGCAGAAAATTGTGGTAAGCTTTCTAAGGTCCCAAACAGTGGAATTCTAAGACATCATGGAAACCATCTTCACTCTTATCCCCATATTGTAAACAATCTCCTACAATCTAGTTTAATCTACCTGGCTGGCAGTGATTCAATACATGTTACACTGAGAGAAGCCAGTCGGTAGGGCCTTCCGTAAATCTAACATAAGCTGATCACCTCGTAAATATTAGCCAGCAACCAGGATACAACTGACCTCTGGTGCGGAGGAAGGTTGGGGCGGAGCGAGAAGCAGGGCAGGGGATATGTGTTCCTTTTCCAGCAGTCCACAGAAACACGAGCCCTCCTTGAAGGCTTTGGGGTTCCGCACGTACCTGGAAAAGTGAAAAAGTCTGACATGGATGACCAGGTTTCTGGTTTTACTACTGAGCTTCCTCAGCAAATCGAACCGTGAAGACGCGTTTCCCACTCTCTTACTTACAACTGTACTCAAGAACTTTCCTCACAGTATTAGCATTCATTTTCTGTTGCAAGTTATCGAGTGATAAACTTGAAGTTTTCTTTATGATCCACTGTACAGGCACCAAAGGCCAGAGTCCACTTAAATAATAGTGGAATACTTTTTTTTTTTTTTTTTTATGTTAAAGGCTCCAGTCACGGACAAAAGTCCACATCAAGGCGGGGCCCTATTGAAATATAGAGAGAACTGAGA
>JAUUDW010621846.1:0-11662 GCA_032361385.1 Panulirus guttatus
TCACTTGGCCCCCTTCTCTGTTCCTTCTTTTGGAAAAGTGAAAACAAGAGGGGAGGATTTCCAGCCCCCCGCTCCCACCCCTTTTAGTTACCTTTTTCGACATGCAGGGAATATATGGGAAGTATTCTTTCTCCCGTATCCCCAGGGTTAAATATATATGTTCACATGTATATGCATGCATCGAGCATATATGTGTGTGTGTGTATACGAGTGGATAGGTCTTTCTTCGTCTGTTTCCTGGCACCACTTCGCTGACGCAAGAAACACCGATCAAGTATAATAATAATAATAATAATAATAATAATATGTGTGTGTGTGTGTGGATCAGGCATTTGCTTTGAAAAACGTATTTGAGAAATATTTGTGAAAAAATGAAGGATTTCTAAGTAGCATTTATGAACCAGAAGAAAGCACTGATAAGGATGACAGTGATACCTTGTGGAAGGTTGTATGAATATACTGCATAGGAGGAATACTACTAGAAACTGATTAGTCTTGTAAATGAATGCGGAGGTGGTCTTTTTTTTTTTTTTCCCATTTTTGCACAGACACCGTATGAGCCTGTTTCTTTTAAGTGGGCCAATGAAGTTGATGGTCCTCAATTTGCCTTTTGATAATTCAAAGAGTCTTTCTGGGGTATTTCCATATTTCAGCAATGGTTCTTTCCCCTTCTCCTTTTCTTGTGTCTTGTTAAAGATTTTGAGTTTATCATCCTAACCTACATTTTTCTCATTCTACTCTATTCCTCTTTCACTTTCTTCCCATTGTTTATGCTTGTTGCATGTCTGGTGTGGTTTAACAGTTATGCATTTAAAACATTTCCCTGTTGTTTCAGTAATCACCAGGGTAATGACCAGTTTATCCTTTACACCCTGACAACAAATACTTTTACAGTGTCATTTGAGGAGTTCAGGAGTTCAGTTGTTTTGTAAGGGAATCTTTTACACTCAGTCCAACTCCTGCACATGATCTAATCCTGTCAGGTCTGTTGAGAAAGTAATCTGGAATCTAGACCTTACTAATTAATAATATCTTTAATTTGCATTTTTATGTAGGTTGAACATGATGCACTTGACTCAGCAAGCCACTGAAAAAGGGGATTTAGTCTGTTTTGTAAGATATAAATCCCCGTAGGCTTGCATATGTGAAGGATACGGCAAGCATTGTTTCTAGGTAGCTTAGCTTGCAAGGTACTTTCATTTCTTTAATAATTATGTAAAGAGAGGGTCATTTTTTTCCTCAGGCAGTCCTTCCCTTCCTCTGTTTGACCCATGCCTAAGAGTCTAATGGTTTCTATTGTGACTGTCTCAAGGAATATGCTTAATTGTGCCTACCACATGGTGATGTTCCCAATAATGGTTCATGCAGTAACTTTAATGATGATTTACATATTTATGGTTAATAAATTGTACATCTCTTCCTAAAGCAGAATCTACCTTTCATATCTTAAGCAAACTTAAGACAATTTTTGGGAAGTTCTTTCTAAAGTAAATTCTCTCTTTCCTCTCTCTGTATCCATGTCTAAGCTTGTTATGGGCTCCTGGCTTCCACTTACCATCATCAATTTCCACAATATTTTCTCTATCTACTTCCATACCAGTGTGTCCTTAGTGACTTCTTGTAAACCTCCAAGTGTAATTCACCATGGTACTGTACTTACAGTTTCACTTTCCATGATTGGGTCAGTCTCAGAACCACTCTGATTACATTCAACTGCAACAGTTCCCATTTCTGTATCTGTCTGCATCTGCAGCAATAGCGATATATGTGCATTTCTATTCATAACTGAGCAATGGTAATGACTAAAATTTTCTCTACATGTATGGGAGAGTTTCCAACAGTTTTTATATGCCTGAAGGAATGACACATCTGACTACACAGTTCCTCAAACACTTTGACAACTCAGGACCCAAATTTGCCACAAGCAGAGGGAAGCTCGAGAAGCAGCAATCCCCCTGGACTCCCAGCCCACCTGGTACGATACCCTTCGTAAACTCCCTGACCTCTCGCATGTCTATGGAAAAGGGTCATGGAAAGGGACATGATTGCTGCCTGTATCATCATCAGGTATGACTTTGCTAGCGAGATTGACATCCCTACCTCCCCCGAGCAATGCGCTTGTCCATCATGCAAAAGACCAGACAGCCGTAACCTTGTCCAATGCCTTCTAAGATGTCCCCACACACAACGATTCCGTGACGCCTGCTGGACCACCACTTCATGACCCCCTGATGGAGACACGATGACCCTCCCATACTGGCCAGACATTATGTAAATAGTACTGATGTTTGCTGAAGAAATATCCTAACTTCCTTAGGCTTTAGTAAGCCCCTTTGTTATATGTATGTGTACTCGCGACACTTGCCAGATGCTTCTGGTATTATCGTAGAGCGGCACCTAGTGACAGCACTAGGATCCCTATTCCTCTATCAAGGAATAAAGTATTGAAACTGAACTGAAACTTTCTTTTTGGGGGTTCATTTTTTACTTTCTTCTATGTTGGAATCAATATTTGAACATGGGAAATGGAATGCTTGGTGGCAGATTTAAGCATATATGATACACTAACATTTATTTTGCAATGAAAAGTTTCCAGTTCCATTTCTTTTCATATCAATCTGTTCCATCTTTCTCTTGGTATTTCTTTACTCAATTTCCATTCTTTTACTTTAGTCACCTAATAAGTCCATTCTCTCTCTTCTAATATGTCTACTCTCTTTAGTAAGTTAATCCTTTTCCAATAGCTCTATCCCTCATCCCCAATCACACACACGGTTGAAGCAACTCTGAATTATGTTTATATAAGCTCTTGTATCCTTCTTCCTTGTTCACATTTCAGGCTTTGATTTGCTAATCTCATAAAAAAAAATCATTGATCAGATGCTGTAACAGAGTCAGGAATAACAATATCAATCCTCATTATCTGCATCAGATAGATTTATGGTGTGAAATATTCTTTGCATACGGCTTGGCAACTAAGATATAACTGGCAACAGCCACACTCTGGAATTTGGGAATGTGTTACAAGCTGTCATGGATAAATGTACACATATATAATCTGTGACAAATCCAACATGAGAAAGTTTGTTGGAAAAATAATGTTACCAAAACATTCTTAATGAACCTCCCACCCAAATAAATGAGCTCTACTCAATAGCAACTTACGGGAAGAACTTGAATGCCTTAACGGAAGCGCCAGCATGAGTGAAGGCATCTTTAATTTGTTCCTCATCAACAGTAGGTGGGATGTTGGACAGATGCAATGTAGCACTTGGGGGGTAGATATTCTGAAAAAAAAAAAGAAAAAAAAAAAAGAAATTTGAGTACCACAGGAAAAGTCTTCATTAATATATAAACCTGTGAAAAAGCTGCAAAACAAACAAGTTTGAATACTGAATATACAAATATATATGAAAGCTGCCAAAAAACAAGCTTGAATACTGAATATACAAATGTAATTTTACAAACTATCTACAAAGAGGTGTGATTATAAGAAGAGTATGGTTGAGGGGACTGAAAAAGGAGTGCTGAAATGATTTGGAGATATGGAAAGAATGAGTGAGGAAAGGATGACAAAGAGGAGACATGTGTCAGAAGTGGAGGGAAAAAGAAGGGGTAGACCTAAATGGAGATGAAGGAATGGAAAAAGTAAGATTTTGAGAGCTTGGGGACTGAATATGCAAGTGGGTGAAAGGCATGGGTGAATTTGCGTGGTGTCATAAAAGAGGTGACATGCTGTCAATGGACTAAGCCAGGGTATATGAAGCAGCCATAGGAAACCACAGAAAGGTTTGTGGGGCCTGGCTGAGGATAGTGGACTGTGGTTTAAGTGCATTACATATGACAGCGTGAGAACAGATGTGAGCACATGAGGCTTTCTCTTCGTCTGTTCCTGGCACTACCTCACTGATACAGGAAACGATGAATAGGTATGAAAGAGATAATGTAGGAGGAAAGCTATTAGATAAGGCAATGAGAAGTTTTTATCAATAGAATAAGGGAACTGAACGCGTGGGAAATGATTCCACATAAAGGTGGATTTGTGACAAAGGTGTGAGACTTCACAATAACTGTTTAATCTATTTGTGGATAAGGGGGTGAGGGAAATGAACACTAAGGTTTTAGGGGGAGGAACAGGTCAACAGTATGTCACTTGTAAGGGTGTCTGGGAGAAGATTCAGTTACTCTTTACTGATGAAACTGCACTAGTTGCAAACTGAGTGAGAAACTGCTGAAGCCTGCGTGTATGATTTTGGAAGTATGCAAAAGGAAGATGTTGTGAGTAGATGTAAATACAAGAAAGGATATTAGATTTTGCAGAGGAAAAAGACAAGTTTGTTGGTTAGTGAGTGAATGGAGAGAACTTGGAGCATGTGAAGAGTTTCAGATATCTGGGAGAGGACATGGCAACAAATGGAATTATGGAGCTGAAGTAGCCATTACATGGGTGAGGGGGCAAAGGTGTTGGGTGCACTGAGGAATGTGAGGAAAGAGAGGTCAGCGACTGTGAGGGTAAAGATGTGTATGCCCGATGGTTTAGTCGTCCCACTGGTGCTGTACGGGTGTGTCCTGGGCCCTAAATACCAAAGTACAGATACAGAAGAGGGTGAACGTGTTGTTAAGTGAAATACATCAGCACTACACATGATGTTAGGAGAGTTGCTTGTAAAAGGAAAAAGGATGAAATGGTTTGGACATATGGAGCAGATGTGTGTCTCAATACTTGACTAAGGAGATATATGGGGTAGACCAAGAAAGAGGTGAAAGGATGGAGTATAAGATACCGAGTTATTTGGGTTTGGATATGCAAGAGCGTGTGAGTGAATGAGTAACAATGAAGAGACAGACCAATACCATATCTTGCTTTTAATTACATGGTTAATCAAATACCAACCTGATAATTCTTAGAGCCTGGCTTCTTGAAGCGGTGGAGAGGAGAGTTTGTGTAGTCCTTGGTGAGACCAGCATCTGGTTGTCCTTCCTTGGGAAGCTGCACAGTCTGATGCTTGCTCAGAGTTACCCGAATCTGTTTGCCCCATGTTTTCATTTTGTCCAGATGAGAGATTGCTGAAAATACATTAAAAGTCATTTTGACAGTTCAGGTCAGCACTATCAAATATATCTATTCAGAATACATAAAAATGATTTGGTTCTCAAAGGGAATGGGCATCAGGGATGCAGACAGATAGACTTGGTTTAGTGAAATAAATGCAAGAACCTAATGGTTATTCAGCACTTTTTGAGCAAGAGAAAATTTCCAATATCTTTTAAGTATCTACATCTTTTGGCTCTCTTTAAAAGATATATAAAAACTAATAACTATCAAATCTATCTACTTCTCTGACGTCCGTGCCCTTCGAGAATTTCCTCCTCATGGGGTTGACCATGCAAAAAGTTTCCATGACTGATGAACTCCGTTGCCACTTCTTGGCCTTTAGTGCCTCAGGCCACTGGCAGAAGGCAACTCTGGTGCAGTGTTTTCTGAATCTCCTCCCTCATGTTCCTACTGACTACTACTACCTAATGTTCCAACCTACAACTACTACCTAATACACTCAACTGTGTTTGTATCTTCTATTTCTACCTAATGCTCCTACCTACTACTTCTATCTATCTATGTGCCTTTTTGCAAAAAGGTTGGGGATAGCACAATTGACTAAGTGTTGTCATGTGTTGAGTCTGACAAGGAGAGTTGTATGTTGTGGGAAAAAAAAAAAAAAAAAAAAAAAAAAAAAAACTTGACAACCACTAAAGTGCTGGCTTGCTACAAAGCTGTCACTAACCCTCACAATATCCAGGTGGGTAGTATCAGTAATATGCCATATATACCAAAACATAACTAATCACACATCTTTAATAATTCTGCTTCCTCTAAAAAATTATTTTGCACATGTTAAAATATTTTTTTCCATTCATGTTTACCATTTCCTGCATCAGTGAGGCAGCACCAAAATCAGATGAAGAAATGGCTTCAATCTCTTGCATAGACTTTCTAGCTGTCATTTGTTTTTCCATCATTCTTTCCTAAGTAAAATTCGCCTTCCCAGTTAGCATACCTACAAAGGGATATCTTTTCTATGGCCTACTTTGTTTAGTATCCTCACATTCCTATCCCTTTCAGAAAAATCACATGGATTTTACCATCCCTTATTGCAACTCGAAACAAATATGAATATAGGTATCTGTACTTCTACTTACCTTATAATATAAAATGGACAGAGTCCACAGACTGCCTTTGTCTCCAGCTTACACCTTTGAATTACAGTGTGGTGTTGAGCATTCTTACACCAGAGTAATTTACAAAAATATTTAATTTTTAACCCACACAGGACCAGAGCCATACTTTTATTTTTTTCATACATATTTGCCATTTTCCCATTTCCCTGCATTTGCAAGGTAGCGTCAAGAACAGAGGACCAAGCCTTAGAGGGAAAGTCCTCGCTTGGCCCCATTATCAGTTCCTTGAGAGAGAGAGAGAGAGAGAGAGAGAGAGAGAGAGAGAGAGAGAGAGAGATACACTGGCATCATTGCGTAACATGTAACCGTGTCTTTTCCCCGACTACGCAGCCTTCGCACTCGTGACCTGCACCAACCACCACCTGACTGGTCTGTTGCTGTATCGCCCGACTGGGTCGCTTCCAGCCTCTCCCAGTCACCGGGTGTGACCTATGCAGCTTGGCTCTTTCGTCGCCCTTCGAGACGCCCGGGGTACAAGCGGCAAAAAGTTATATACACCAACGAGAGGCTGCTTCTTCCGAAAGGCGCCATCACAAGCTGTCCACAGCACTCGAGATACTTCATCTACGGAGCACAACCTCATATCCAATACACCATATGTGACTTTATCTACTGATTCATACTACAATTCACTCACTGTTCCAGAGACGCTTCACCTGTAGGGCGTCGTCTCCAGCCTTCCAGGACACCGAAGAAGACTAACTTCACATAACCTAAGTGTCTACTCTAAGGCAGGAATCAAGCACAAACCACATATTTTCCCTCCTGTATTTCATCCCCTTCATACGACGTGCTAGTTTCTTTTTTCCAGATTATGGAAGATCCTCATTAGTTCGCGTGCATCCCGGAAGCTGAAATGGAATCCCGGATCCATTTCCCAGCATCATCTTTGCCACGAGAGAGACACTCCGGAATGAGAAAGTTAATCTCAGACGTATGATGATAAGCAATATCAATATTCGCCAGTGGAAGCAATATTCAAGCATCCTCATCGTCATCTTCCTCCTCCTCCTCTTCCTCTTCCTCCTCCTCCTCTTCCTTCTTCTTCTCCTCCTACTCCCTGTTCTTGTTCTTCTTCCTCCCTCTTTGTCTTGTTCTTCTCCTTCGTCAGTTTTATTACGAGTAATCCGCCTTCCTGCATTTCTCTCGCGAACGCACCTTTGGCTAGCCTCTGCACCAGCTAATGCACCAATATTCTCAGCCTCGTGCGGGAGTCATGCATCTGCTTTTCACCGATATTCAGACCAGGCCACTCCTGACCGTTGACCGCAATGGACAGTCATGACACCGGTCGCTGTGTGAGTGACGGTCCAACAGCGATATAAATAAAGAGGCAAGACAAGTGGTCCCACGAGCAGTGACGCTCCGTCCACATACTGTCACGTAACGGCCGTCACAGGTGTTCTCAAGGGATGGTCAGCTGTGAGGGCACCGCGCCCCGTATCACAACACAGTACTGCACTGCAGAAGAAGCAGTGATTTTTTCCTTCGTATTGAAGTATGAACACCATACAAGGGAAGTCCCGGGTGATCTGAGTTTCTCTCTCTCTCTCTCTCTCACACTGGCTCTGCCATTATGGCAAGATCTCGTCGTAGATGCTCGCAAATAGGTAGGTTGCGTGCTACTTTCTCACGAGACATGGCAGTTATACCTGCATCCCGCTACGAGTAAAAACCGAGCGCTAGTGATCTCCAAACAGCTGTGTGATCACTGCACAGTAATCATATCATATCCGTCTGCCTCTGATTACTTCTGATTACTTTAAACGATTCTTTTCTGGTTTTCTTGTTGATGTTTTCGTAAACTTTTCCCCGAGTTCCTGATTCTGTGTTGAGCGGATTCTTTTGGACAACCTTAAACCTGGCCATGATTCGCTACTAGATGTTAGAAGCTTATGAATATGAAGCCTTCTTTTCTCTTAGAATACTAGAAGGGCAGTCTAATGTCTCTTTGGCAGAGGTTAAATTATATAATATACATTTTTTCATGATCTTAGTAAGAGTATTTAGTGAGCTTACCAAGCTGCGGTCCTCATCGACCTACCTATCTATCTTCGACATAGAGCTCATAACCGTTCGTCTGTGCAACACGCCTACACATTGTTCTTAATCAAGAGTCCAGCCTGTTCCATGTTGAGACAAAGTCTCTCTCTCAGATTTTTCCGTTCTCCTTAGCACTGTGAAACAACATCGTGTCAGCCCTATAATGTTCCAATGTATAATCGTGAATGTTTTACTCCACCTTGTGAAAAAATGCCCTGAATCATCTTTGTCAAGAGATGAGGGACTATGGCACACTTTTGTAAACAGGAATTGCTGGTCATTGAAACTATGCCACCGAGATGGACTTTATACATATACATTTCTCCTCCTTTCTGTTCCACATGTTCTTTCCCATCTTTCCTCTCTTCTTTCCTCTTTCTTTCCCATTTCTATTTCCATCCCATTCTTCCTTTATGCAAATCACGTCTTTCTGAGCCTCTGACGCAATAGAACCAAGGTGCACTGGCCATCATTCAAGTGAATATGAAGTATTACGTTGTAATATATTACTGAAAAAAACATTACATTTATTTTACTTTCACAGACGTATTCCGTCCGCCTTTCAACACAAGTGTGTTCAACCTCATCGCCAACTTGCCCACAATCCATGTTCCTGGTCACGGTGGAGTCCATGCACACACACACACACACACACGCATGGACAAACACGTGTACACACAGATTACGTTCAGAAAGGCCGAGCACGAGCGGCATCCAGTGATGAATAGGTACATTTCTTTTTCTCTCAAACGTTAGCTCTGTGTATGACGTTCTGGCTGGGTTATCCGAACGTGGATTCAAGAAAAGAAAAAATCTGGATTTCAGCGTTACGAAATCTGGAATGAATTTCGAGTTAAATCTTTCGTAAGAATCCCAAGTTATCTGATTGCCCAGTCACCACGGCAGCCTGGGTCTTCCGCTGGGTCGCTGAGCGGATGGAATCAAATAGGTTAATCACAGGGGCTTGGGAAAAAATAATATTCCCTTTACGTAATTTTGGCTTCTCACTTACGAGACGTTCCTCGTGTGTGTGTGTGTGTGTGTGTGTGTGTGTGTGTGTGTGTGTGTGTGTGTGTGTGGAAAGGCGAATATGCATGGTGTTCCTACTGCACTATCACCTGAACTGCTCCCTCATCGTTCTCATTAGAGATTTATTATGGATCGCCAAAACTGTTTGTAGAAGTACACATTATGTGAGTAACTGAACCACACTCTCTTCGTCATGGTTTGCCCTATCAGCCTATGGATTCTCTAAAGACACCAGCTATCTACAGATAATCTATGAAAACACAAGCCTCTTCCTACAAGAACGAATACCATCCGATCCCCCCCTCACCCTGCATCACTTGTCTTCCTCTTAAGATCCTTGTCATCACGTTAAGTTCAAAGAAAATACGAAAATCGGCTTTTGTAATATCGCTGCTCCACCGGTTCCTATGATATTATTTGGTTCAGCCAGACACACACGTGCGAATTCAGTGAATGCGTCTTGTTTGCGATTCTCTTGAAGCCTCAGACTCTCTGTCACGCAGCTTGGTATGCCAACACCATCAGTTAACCTCGGCTGCCTCGACATCCGCCATCAAATAGCGATTGTTCGTAGGCAATGGCGTCAGTAATGACATCTTAATCAAATCTTAAAAAGACTCGGCAATGACTCTGCCATTTGGAAGGTCTGTGATGCGGTGTATTCCCCTCCTTGAGTTATATTTCTGTACACAAATCAATTCCAAAATTAAATTTTTGTTAATCAATTTTGAAAATCCATATTTTTTTTCACTTATCCCAATGATTTTTTTCTTCCTTGTGGCACTACAAAGAGAAATGAATCCGCATTCCATTCCTGTGTTCAGTTCCTCATTTACGTTTTCCGTCATATTTTCTCTCGGCAAAGCCTATCTCTTCTCCCCATCACCCAGGAGGGACCTTATCTCCATACTATTTTCATGTGTATATGTATGTACGCATCATACTTGCTCGCCTTCATCCATTCCTGGCGCCAACCTGCCCCACAGGAAACAGCATCGCCTTTTCCAGCATAACACTAAAGAAGACACCATCAGGCTCTCTGTCATTTCTAGTGAGCCAAGAACCATCCGCGTCACACTGTAGGCTCAACGTATCACCTCAGTCATAACCTACTCTCGTCTCATCACTTTTCCTGCTTCCAGGTCTTACCAACCGTCCTCAATAAACTCACTCGATCACCCTGGAAGAGTCCATTTCCAGTCCTTTGACAAAGACGACTGTGTCTTTACCAGCAACCCCAGAGGAGACCTCCACTTACTCACCAAACAAACGTAACCCATCCCTCATTCCTCATTTACCCCCATGAGGAAATCTGCCCCACCCTCCTTACGCCCCACTATAACCTGGGGGGAACCTCCACTCCACTCATCTTTCCGCAAATGCCGATTGAGACACGCGGACAACACTGCCTGGAGCCGTAATAACTAGTCGGTATGAAAGTCCTTCGTCATGTACACTCGGCCATTACGGGAGTACTCGTGTTAACAGCTCAGAATAACAGGAATTATCTCTTAACAGGATTAGCACACAGGCATAGTTAAGAGGGCAAATGATACAGGCAATACAGAGTGTAACTGTGACCCTGTATGAAATAATTCATTTTGTAAGTGATGCTTTTTCCAGAATAGCATCTGTTCTGAAGCTTTTAGTAGTTTGAAGTGCGTCTGGATACCACAAATCATCTTAAGAAAAGATCATTAAGGTTTGTGGATTATTCGATTACTTTTGTGATTAGATTAATCGTGCAGCATTTTCTATAATCTGTAGATACACACAACAGAGTCATGGCAGACGTGCTGCCCTGTAACTTCCAATTTATAAAGTGTAATGCTTTTACTTTCACGGTGACTGCCGCTTCCAGGACCTGGTAATAATGAAAGGGACATAAGCATCTGGTATCAAGCCAGAAGGGGAAAAAAAAGTATGTTTCATCACCTCAAGCGACCATCTGGAAAGGAAGTGGATGAAAGAATATTCGCTTAGCGGTTTTAATTCTTTTTCTTCTTCTCCTGATCATGACTGTGTGTACACGTTGCATACCTCCCAGGATGGAAGAACCTTTAAACAGGAAAAATTCTCTCGTGATATCCAGAGTTTAATGCTGAAACTAAATCCAGAAAATATTTATTTTTTCTCTTAGTTTCCGCGTCTCATTCGTGTAACCTATTCTTCGCAGACGTTTTCTATGCTCCAGTGAATCCACAAAACTACGTTGTATATGAGAGGGTCTCTCTCTCTCTCTCTCCATGCTCTGTCCCACTTCACACTCAAGGCAATGATTCCACTTTGCATGCTTAATTTACAAGCCTTTCCCTTCTTTCTCTATAATACTTGTTCTCTTTCTCGCACTGAG
>JAUUDW010621857.1:0-11662 GCA_032361385.1 Panulirus guttatus
ACCAACAGCTTGCAAACCCGCTCCTCTTTCCAAGACCATCGCATTAATAACTTCCCTCCCCACCCCATCCATTAACAGATTAAACAGCCATGCTGACATTACACGTCCCTGTTGCAGTCCCACCTTCACCTGGAACCTCTCACCCTCCTCTCTTACTCGCAAACATGTCTAACTCTCTTGATCGAAACTTCTCACCAATTCTGGTAGCTTTCCTCCCACACTATCTATTCCAAACATCTCCCACAAAGCATTTCTGTGAACCCTGCAGGTAACGCCCAGATATATCTCTCTTTCACTAACAATCCAACATCCTCATGCTACCACTCACTACTCTTTCTCGCACGCCCACACCCCACCTTCCGCACCCCACATTTCGTGCACACGCAAGCCTTGCATCCCCAGATATGTTTGATTATTCATGAAGTTGCCTATTTTCACTGTACATGGAGAGAATATTATTCTCGTGGGGGCCCATCTCTTGAACTTTCTCCATCATCCAACTTTTTAAACTTTTCTGTGCTGGCCGCATCAACAATTTTATCATTTAGTTTATTCCATTCATCCACTATTTGGTACTATAAAAGTGCCTGTTTACACCTTTCCTAAAGAATTTCTTAATTTCTTTTTCTGACCTCCAGTTGTTCCATCATTGCACCTTTCCAAGAACTGTTTACTGTCTCCGCCATCATGCTGGTTAAGAAAATTAAAAGTTTGTAGATTATCCCTTACTCTTCCTTCTTCCTTGGCCAGATTTAAGGCTTCTACCCTTTTCTGTTAAGTGAACCTTCTTAATTCTGGTTCCACTTCCACCCCCCCTTAGTCCTTCTCTCTTAGTTCTTTGTGCTTCTGTGAGTGCTGTGACCAAACACGTGAAACATATTCTAGTTATGGTCTAATGTAGGATGTCAACAGCATTTTGAATGTTTCCTTATCTGTAAACTTAGGACTCGGGAGACAGATTTAGGATACTGCCATCTTTCCTCACAGACTCCTAGAGGTTACATCTTGCTAAATGATATTCATATTGAGACTTTCCTCGTTCACTTGGGTTAGATTTCATGAACCACATATCAGACCAGCTCTGGGGTTTGTTTAGGTCCCACTGTAAGAGAATGGAATCCTCTTTTTTCTTATTTACTTCCCTCGTGATCTTAGCGTCTTCCACAGACGCGTTCAGGTGTGAGTCCAGCCCTTCTTGCGAGTCATTTACATAGATCAAGAAGAGCAGTGGCCTCAAGACGACCCTGCGGCACGCCACGCGTGACCTCAGCCCATTTCCAGAAGGCTTCCTTCCTCCTCGGTAATCTCGTCTCCCTTGAAGGAGTCTTCCTCTTATTCCTTGCTGGAGATCCACCTTCTTGACCAGCCTCGTGTGTTGCACAGTGTCAGATGCTTTCAAGCGGTCCAGACACACACAGTCCACACAGCCTTCTCTCTTGTGTGAAGTACAGTTCACTCTATCGTAGTAACGTATGATCTTCGTTACACACGACCACCTTTCCTCAAAAGGTTGTTGCCTCTCAGATCGTTTCACCTCAGCAGGACGTCAGTCATTTGCTCTCTGATTGTCGTTTCCAATGCCGTGTGCAGACTACTACTGTCTGGGAGACCGATCTGTAGTTCTGTGTGTGTGTGCGCCAAACTATCACCTGTTTTGTTTATAGAAAGTAAATCCTCCACCTCGCCACATGTCCTCTGTCTGAGGTACTATTGATATTTCCAATACCCCAAACCTTCATCAGGATTAGACAGTAGAACCCACCTCAGAAATGTCTCGGTTACTAAAGTTAGCGAACATTCCTGCCAACCAACTACCAGGAAGCTTTATTTTTTGTTTAAGGGACAGAAACATCAGAATCAACCTGTTAGATTTGATCGCTTCCAGCAAGAAAAGAATGGGTTGCCTTGGATATTACACGTTTTCTTTTACTTTATTATCGGGAGGAACTATTTATCAGCACGCCCAGGCCACGGTGGACAGGTTAATCGCTTTTACTGACACTGAAGACGATTGATGGATCGCTGCTTTATTTGTTATGTGGAGGGATACCTTGGTAGGCTTGAGATACGTGCTGGTCGTGCCTCGCTCGCGTTCCCCCTCCCCGACACACACACATACGTTCCCATCAAGGCAACATGTGTCCAGAACACGATACACTCTCTTGACGTAAGCGTCCCGCCATATTCACGTCCAGGAGTGACTGAGGATGGGTGATGGGTTGACTGGTTTTCCCCCATTGTGTGTGCTCTTGATAATGTAGTTTTAGATTCTGGTATTGATCTGGTCCTCTCCGGGGAGGCCGTGGATGCGACAGAGCTCAGGCCTGCGATGGGACGTGCTAGACTTTGATATAACCGAATGCTGCAGCTCCCGGGATTTGCCCTGTATGTGTACCCGTAAAGAATGCCACTTTTCATCTCGGGTGAACGTAGTCACAGAGCGACTGGTGTCCGTAACTCTTAAAACTCCAGAAGGGGAGATGGGGCGCAGGGGTCCTCCCCCTTTCCTTTGACGGAGGAAGGTCAAACACCCTCCGGGACGAGGCCGCCCACTGCTCCTGCAGCCTTCTGCTCGGGTGGTCGACCCATCCAAGCGTTTTTTTTTTTTTATTTCTTTCTTTTTTTGCCTCAGGACGCCCTAAAGCGGGTTCGGTATTGGGTCAGCCCAGGTCGAGAGTCACTTCCGGTACCTGGTCAGTGTTCCAGGTTGACGTAAGGGCAGGAGGCGCGGTGGGGGAGCCACGGGCTGACCCGCGTAGCTGTCTGTCTTTGTCTTGTTGCCAAGACGTCGACGGGAGCGCGAGAAAGACGGTCCAGTAATGCTCATAGCTTTTGACTTTTGCTTCTTGCATGATGAGGTCCGATCCTTATGCTGGTAACCCTGTCGGAGTTTGCCTCACCTGATATGGCGTCTTGTCTCCCATGTCCTCTTTAATATGTGATGCAGTTTCCGACAGACTCCTATGGACAATATACGGTATTGCTCCATTGCTGGACCACAATGGGAGCAACAGGAGACTTCAGATACACTGGGAAGATGTTCTTAAGGTCTTGGCAAAATGATCATTAAATGAATTTGACAATACAGTTCATTTATATTATTAAATGCATGTGTTGGATTAAATCGCTAATTGCAGTCATATTAGTTCTATATTGGATTTTTTTTATTATATTGGATGTTATTTATAGTAGTTTATAGAGATTCGGTGATATTAGGAACATAGGTATTACATATCAAATAAAGCATTTAAGTAGCGAATTTGTTTTACTTTCAAGAAATCAGAGTAAAAACATCTTTAGGAAAAGTTGCTATCATTATGGTTGCTAGTTACTAGTTCTGACTAGTTACTCTGGGTAAACCTCACACAGTCAGTAGGAAATAATTCAGAAATTATGTCTTATGAGTAATGAGTCAGTATGAGGTCGACGTTCCTTGCATGAACTCATAAGTGACGCGTCAGAAAATCTGAAAGAAATAATTTAAGGCGTTCCTTGCAGACATGTGTGACTTTGAAGATAAACAGTCCTTTGATGCACAGTGTACAGAGAAAATTTCAACAAGTTGGCAGAATTTCTCCTCGCTCTCGTAGAGGCCGAAAGTTATTAAGAAGTCTGCATGAATAATTTTGAGCATATTCGGCATGTAAATGAATTAGGTAAATTATCTGCCTTCTCGTCTTGTCCGACAGTTCAGGCAGTTACGAAGGAATGAGGAGAAAAAAGCACGTGTGTTAGTTAAGATGTTTAAAGTGTTCACAACATCTTAACGTCTTTTGAAGCGGTGTTTCATAAAGGGTTGCTGCCGTGGCCTGTCATCCTAGCCGGAGTTGGTTGATGTCATATCCGTGTGAGGTGGCTGGCGGTGGTAATACAGGTGAAGGGAGCAGCCAAGGGATTCGTCAGCTCTCGAGACCCTTCGATATGGAAGAGTATCCGGCATGACCTTAGTCTAGCACTAGCCGGGGGAGCGAGTCTCTCCGTTCCGTGACATTGATTTGGGTTAAAAATAAGGGGACCTTGCCTCTCTCCCTCTCTCTCTCTCTCTTTCTCCAGGTAGGGTCTTAGATAGAGAATGGGAATACCCGACCCTGAAAAATGGATGACGAAAGTAACGTTAAGGTTAGCCCGTGAATCAGATAGATATGACCTCGACTCTCTTGATGAGATGCTTGCTTGGACTCGATCCTCTTGTGGCGGATGACGTGATCTCCCACAGTGCACGCAGGCACACCGTCCCGAGCAGCGTGACCCGACCCCTTCTCCTTCCTCCCTGGACCACGATCATTTAACCCTGCCCGTCACGGAAGACCCTAAACCCCCTTGAACACGATGGCTTAATCCCTCGTAAGAGGATTTCCACACTGTCACCTGGTATGTTGCACTGGGGGAGGAGGGGGACTCGATCTGGGAGTTCCCATGGTCCCACGGGGAATGCGACCCGCGTGCCTGCTGATCGCACACAGCTAATGCTTCTGTGATTGGCGTGGTATCGCCTTGGAGGGGCGGCTCGCATCGCCTGCGAAATTACGGGGCGTTGGTTCGAGGTTTCCTGGCGGGGTACACCGTCTGACTTCAGACGGTCTCAGGAGACGGTGGCTCGCTCGTCCGTTGGTGTGATGCCGGCCAGTTCTGTGGGGTGGCTTAGTCCACGAGTTATGTCGGATTAGGGTGTTTTGGTGGTGAGTTTGGGAGAAGTTTGAGTGCACCTTAAGGCCATTGTCTGTCCCAGGACCCCAATGTATGTGTGTGCGTCCCAGGGTCCCATTTGTGTGTCCCAGGACACCCCGATTGTGTCCCAGTTGTGCTCAAGGGCTACACATGCGTCTTACGGCCCCATGTATGTCCAGGACTCCGTGTGTGTGGGTGTGTTTGTGTGTGTCCTAGATCACCATTTGTGTGTCCCAGGACCTCATGTGTGTGTTCTCGGGCCCCGTGGGTGCATCCTAGGTCACCATGTGTGTCCCAGGTCCCCGTGTGTGTGTGTGTCCCAGGTCAGCGTGTGTTTGTGTGTCCTAGGACCTCGTGTGTGTCCTAGGTCACTGTGTGTGTGTCCTAGGACCCCGTGTGTGTACCCGGCTGCGACAGGTGTGGCTGACAACAGCATCCTGGGTCAGGAATCATGATGTATTGCATCACCGGCACTAATGTTTGATTTTATGGTGGCCCCAGGATCATTGCGAAGCTTTATGGCAGCCTCAGTATCTTCACCGAGCCTTATGGTATACAACCTCAGCGGTATGACTAGACCCCATGGTAGTTTTAGCTTGAAAGCAGTCGCCACACGGGCCTCCGTAATGTACCTACAGCGTTACAGACCATACATAGGTCAGCATGAGTGGGGTCGGGCCCACAAGGAGTCGTCGATTCCTGGGCGCGGCGGTCGTCGACCCACAGAGTCAACCCAGGTGTTCATCCTCCCCCTCGGGGCTGGTCGGCAAATGGGTACTTTGCTTAGGCTGGGGTATTTGTATGTATGTATGTGTGTCTGTGCATATACACTCATAGGAGTAAAAACATGGTACAAAACACGGGACAACACGGATGTCGAACTCTCTCCCCATGACACACACACACACACTACCAGAACCACGCACTGGCCCCAGCCCCCTTGGGGAGCCTCTTGGAAGTCTCAGCTTCACAGCTAAACCTGGCAGAGACTCATGGCAGCCTCAGCTTTTATGGTACCCTTTAATTAGCTTCATTTCAATGATTTCCTTTTTGAAATTAGCAAAGTAATGGGTTACCCTGCGGTAGTGCCACCGTCATACCGTTGGGCAGCTTCTTGATATGCTCATGACTATGGTAGACGTAGCATCACAACAGGCAGTCTCGTGGTATTCTCGTCGTTATGGCAGCATCATGGTAGCCTCATAACAGCCTCAGCATAGTGGTAACCCCAGCATCGCCGCGGCCTCATGGTATCCTCAGCACAGTAGCAGCATCATGGAAGCCCTATTTGCCATGTAGTTTCATGGTATCCCATAGTAACCTCCGAACCATTAGAAGCCATGGTAGTCTCGTCTTACCATGGAAGGGTTGGATGGGACCAGGGAGATCTCATGCACCCCTAACATGGGAGGGGAGAGTGGGACCATGGGAGGCGCACGGTAGCATCAGCACCACTGGCCAGGGTGGTGGGAGTACAGACGAGTGTCATGGGAGGCCAGGGTGGGGCCATGGGAGGGCCTCTTATCTTTTTTGTATAATGCCCGACATGGCCCCAATCAAGGCCATCTCGGGCGAGAGGAAAAGGAGTGTGGGTATTAATCAGGGCACAGGGAGAGGAGGGAGGGAGGGAGTGGGGCTGGGAGGGCGTCCCTTGGTAACTGTAGCACGAGAAAGGGAGGAGAGCGAGACCATGACAGCACATCAGCACTGGAGGCTGGTCTGCGGTCGTGGGGAGGGCCTCATGGTACAGCTCCAGCTCGGGAGGGGACTAACTCATGGCAGCTTCAATACTGTATTAGGGTTTTCATGGTAGCCCGAGCATCCCGGTCGGGCTTTATGGTTGCGTCAGCGTATGGGAGGATGAGATGGAACCATGTATGTGGGGGGAGGGGGGGTTCATGGTAGACTCGGGATGGGAGGGCAGGGGTGGTAGTGGCCTGGAGAGGGGGGGGTGTCCGGCACCCACCGTGGCCCAGGAATCAATACTCGCCAGCTTTACCGAGTCAGGTCTGGTGGCCCACTCCTGCACCCGCCGCTGGATACAGCTGCTGATGCTGTTGATGCTGCTGCTCTTACTGTTGCTGTCGATGCTGCTGCACTTAGAAGATCACTTACTTATGTTTTGTCTTAGAATTCTGCTGCCTCTGCTGCAAAGCGCTTTTGGACACCACTGTCGATCCTGCTGCAGCAGCTGCGTCCCAGCAGCAGGAAGCTGCTGTTTTGTGCATCCAGCTGCGTCTGTAGCTGTGTCGCATTTAGGATGTCACAGCTGTTGTACCCCTGGGAACAACAGCGGTTCTGCTGGTGCGCACACCTGGTGTACGTTTGCCGCAGCTGCTGCTCCTGCTGCACATTACCCTGAATACTGCTTCTGTCGTTGCAGCTGCTTCTGCTGTACATCACCTTGAATATTGCGTCTGCTGCACATCACTTTAAATACTGCCTCTGCTGCTGCATATTACCTTGAATACTGCATCTGCTGCCCGCTGCTGCCACACATCACCTTCAATTCTGTTTCTACTGCTGCACATCACCTTAAATACTGCTTCAGCTGCTTCTCCTGCACATCACCTTGAATACTGCTGCTGCACATCACCTTAAATATTCAACTACTTCAGCTGCTGAACATCACCTTAAATACTACAGCTTCTGCTGCACAGCACCTTGAATACTGTTTCAGCTGCTGCTGCGTCGCATCTGTGGCGAGAGTGATGCGGTACTTTGTCGAATCTCGCGTTCTGCTGCAGGTGTACCGGGCTGCAGTATGGATGCTCCTGTGGTCTGTTGTTGCCGTTACTTCTGTTGCTCCACCTAGGATACTGTTGATGGTACTGTTGCTCCACCTAGGATACTATTGATGGTACTGTTCTCCACCTAGGATACTGTTGATGGTACTAGTGCTGCACCTAGGATACTATTGATGGTACTGTTGCTCCACCTAGGATATTGTTGATGATACTGTTGCTCCACCTAGGATACTGTTGATGGTACTGGTGCTCCACCTAGGATGCTATTGATGGTACTGTTCTCCACCTAGGTTATTGTTGATGATACTGTTGCTCCACGTAGGATACTGTGGATGGTACTGTTGCTTCACCTTGGATACTGTTGATGGTACTGTTGCTCCACCTAGGATATTGTGGATGATACTGTTGCTCCACGTAGGATACTGTTGATGGTACTGTTACTCCACCTAGGATATTGTTGATGGTACTGTTGCTCCACCTAGGATACAGTTGATGGTACTGTTGCTCCACCTAGGATATTGTTGATGGTACTGTTCCTCCACTTAGGATATTGTTGATGGTAATGTTGCTCCACTTAGGATACTGTGTTGATGGTACTGTTGCTCCACCTAGGATATGATTGATGGTACTGTTGCTCCACTTAGGATATTGTTGATGGTAATGTTGCTCCACCTAGAATACTGTTGGTGGTACTGTTGCTCCACCAAGGATATTGTTGATGGTACTGTTGCTCCACTTAGGATATTTTTGATGGTAATGTTGCTTCACCTAGGATACTGTGTTGATGGTACTGTTGCTCCACTTAGGATACTATTGATGGTACTGTTGCTCCACCTAGGATACTGTGTTGATGGTACTGTTGCTCCACCTAGGATATAATTGATGGTACTGTTGCTCCACTTAGGATATTGTTGATGGTAATGTTGCTATACCAAGGATATTGTTGATGGTACTGTTGCTCCACTTAGGATATTGTTGATGGTACTGTTGCTCCACCTAGGATACTGTGTTGATGATACTGTTGCTTCCATCCAGGATACTGTTGATGGTACTGTTGCTCCACCTAGGATACTGTTGATGGTGCTGTTGCTCACCTAGGATACTGTTGATGGTACTGTTGCTCCACCTAGAATACTGTTGATGGTACTGTTGCTCCACCTAGGATACTGTTGATGGTACTTCTCCACCTAGGATACTGTTGATGGTACTCTTGCTCCACTTGGGGTACTGTTGATGATACTGTTGCTCCACCTACGATACTGTTGATGGCACTGTTGCTCCACATGGATATTGTTGATGGTACTGTTGCTCCACCCATGATACTGTTGATGGTACTGTTGCTCCACCTATGATACTGCTAATGGTACTGTTGCTCCACCTATGATACTGTTGGTGGTACTGTTGCTCCACCTATGCTACTGTTGGTGGTACTGTTGTTACTCCACCTAGGATACTATTCATGGTACTGGTGCTCCACCTAGGGTACTGTTGATTATACTGTTGCTCCACCAGGGATATTGTTGATGTTACTGTTGCTCCACCTAGGATATTGTTGATGGTACTGTTGCTCCACTTAGGGTACTGTTGATGATGCTGTTGCTCTACCTTGGATACTGTTGATGGTACTGTTGCTCCACCTTAGATATTGTTGGTGGTTCTTTTGCTCCACCTAGGAAACTGATGATGATACTGGTGTTCCACCTAGGATACCCTTGATGGTACTGTTTCTTCACCTAGGATATTGTTGATGGTACTGTTGGTTCACCTAGGATACTGTTGATGGTACTGTTGCTCCACCTAGGATACTGTTGATGGTACTGTTGCTCCATCAAGGATGCTGATGAGGGTACTGTTGCTCCACCTAAGATATTGTTGAAGTTACTTTTGTTCCATCTAAGATATTTTTGATGTTACTGTTGCCTCACCTTGGATACTGTTGATGATACTGGTATTTCACTAAGATGTTCTTGAAGTTACTATTGCTCCACTTAGGATATTGATAATGTTACTGTTGTTCGACCTTGGATGAGTGTGACACAAGGCACCGCACTCGCAAGGTTGTTCCATATGCATCAGTTGAGGCTAATGTGATTGGAAGTCCGGCCAACGGGAATCTAACGAGTGTTTTATTAACAGGATTCAAATGGGTGTTTTATTGAAAGGGATCTAATGGGTATTTTACTAACTGGAATTCAGTGGTTCTTTTTTTTTTAACAAGAATGTAATGGATGTTTTATTAACATGAATCTAATGGATGTTTGTATGAATAGGAATATGGTGGGTAATTTTTGGCACGGGAATCTAATGGGCGTTTTTTTTTTTAACTAGAATAAAATGTTTTAGAGAGAGGAATGGACTAGGTGTTTTGTTAACTGAAATTTGATGATTTTATTTTATTGACAAGAATCAAATGGGTGTTTTATTGACGGGAAGCTGAGGGGAGTTTCAAGAAGAGGAATCAAATATATAGACTCTTAAGAGGACTTTTTTTTTTATAACAGGAACCTGATGGATGTTTTAGTAACAGGAATCGGATGGGTCTTTTGATAACAGGACATTGATGAATATTTTATAGATAGGAATCCAGTGATTGATATCGTGAGTAGTGGTCGATGAGTCTTTTATAATTGGCACTGTTGGGTGGGTGTTGCCTTACCAGGAGCTTAATGGCTGGTTCATTAACTGGAACCCGTTGATGTTTGTCTCATTACCAGGAACCCACTGGAAGCTGTGTTAGATCAGTCAGGTTTTTAACATAGCCCAAAACTAGCTCGGGGAATCTGTTATGCTGTTTATCTGGAAGTTACCACGGGACATATTATATTTGATATAATATATAATACAATTATATTAGTTAGTGGTGTTTAATGGCTGTTTAACAGACTGGGAGTTTTTGACGTGTTGTGCGTCTGGCGTCCGCTGTGTTAGCGAATGTGCGTCTGGCGTCCGCTGTGTTAACGAGTGTGCGTCTGGCGTCCGCGGAGGCGTCAGCCATGTTGGAAACGTTGCCATTGATGACGATAGTAAAGCCATCTGCATCATAGGAATATATAAGCGAGTCCGCGTTAGTAGTGAACTTGTCATTAAGTAACCTTCGCTCATTTCAAGGGTCTTTAATGGCGAACTAGTCAGTATGATGGTGATGATTGATGTCATTTTTTCTCTTCATTTTCGTTCACTTTCTCCTCACATGAGTGATTTAAGAATTACGTTGCCAGTTTAGGAATTTCCGCCCACGCAGTGAGCGTTCTGCTTATCATGTCTGTGTTAAGTTGTTGCCAGTTTGTCCCCTTTAAATCGTCGGCTGTTTTTTTTTTATATTTGCTGTTGATATCGTTGGGTTAACGGTACGCTGACACGAGGCCAAGGGGTTTACAAACTGAGCGCGTTAATAGATATTACTTAACAGTGGAATATGTAGTCATCAGTTACAGATAGGTCACTTACAAACAGGTCACTTACTTACAGGTCACTTAACTTAGGGGGTCGGAACTTATTCTCACAACAAAAAGTTAAAAGAGCCTTATAGCTCATTAGCATAAAGTAACACACACACACACACACACACACACAAAAGAGCCTCCGTGCTTTATTAGTTCGCGTTGCTGGCCATGGGGCAGCACGGTCCCGCCCAGGGTCGAGCCCCATAGGTTCGAATCCTGGGCGCGGCATTTGGTCCACACCAAGCTCAGGTGTTCATCTTCCCCTTAGGGCTGCTTGATGCATTTGTGTGTGTGTGTGTGTGTGTGTGTGTGTGTGTATGTGTGTTTATATATACATAAGAGTAAAGACATGGTACATATATACAAGGTTATGATACCAGGCAACACGAGTATAAAACTCTCCCCTCAACACACTAGTAATCACCATAGAAATCACACACAATAGTTATCATCATAGTAATCACACACAAAGGTAAACATAGTAATCACACAACAGTAATCATAATAATCACACAATAGTAATCACCATAGAACTCACACAAATAGTAATCATCATAGTAATCACACACTTGAACACACATTCATTCATCCTGGAAACTCGGTAATCTTCCCTTATGTAATAGTATGGCTCTCATAAATATGACGTATATTTTTTCGTTGTGCCTCACAATAGATTTTCATTTTCCTACCTTAAATATTTCTCTCGGAGGCGTATATTCCGTAAACATTAAGTTTTTCATGAGTATTTTTATTTTTCTTTATATTTCGGGTATACTTGCTCACACACACTAAAGTTTTGTATTG
>JAUUDW010621868.1:0-11662 GCA_032361385.1 Panulirus guttatus
AAGTTTTTAAGCTTTTCTCCTGTTTTAAAAGAAATACTTTCTTTGGCTATTGTAAGGATGTCAACAAAATTTTTTGGCATGTTTTAATGATAGCTAAATCATATACTTTAAGTTGTTTAAGTAATGGAATGCTGTCAAGATATCAGGTTTTATGCGTTTTTATTTATGATAACATATTTCGTCTTTTGCACATGTAATGATGTCAAGAAACATACTTTGGCTTTCGCAAAGATTTAAACACTAGCCCTTTAGTTAGTAAAATGATGATAAAACAAATTCTTTGGCTGTTGTAAGTATGCATACGTAAGTTACACTGTTTTGTGTTGTTAACACTATTTCTTCGAATGGTGGAAATAAATCAAGATGAAAGCTCTTTTGATATTGTAATGATCTTACTTTTATGTGACAAATATAAGTTATTCTTTTCTTTTAACTAAAGTATTGATATCAGAACAAGTTGTTTAGTTTCTCTAATGATATCAGAACAAAGTTTCTTTAGATAAGGTTATGATGTGAAAAGATAAGTTCTTTGTTTGTTTTTCATTGATAGTAATGCATTTCCTCGCTTACACTTACAATGATATAAAAAAAAATATTTTTCTGTTGCAAAGACTTGAACATTCGTAATGATGTGAACGAAACAATTTTTTTTTGTAATAATTCCAACTCACGTACCATGGTTTTTATAATGTGTACAAAAAAGTTATTTTGGCTCTTCTAATAATGTTAATACAAGATCCATGGCTGTCCTGATATTAACATAAGTTCTTAATGATATGTTGCAAAGGCTGTGTTTGGCTGTTGTAATGATATCAACGCATTGGGGGCTTTAGCCGTTGTATTGATGACAACAAAATTTCATGTTATAGTCAACATATACATTCTATAGATGTTTCAATTATATCAACACAAGCCTTTTGACTATAATAATATGACCTTATCGTAACAGGTAAAGAGCTTGTGTTCACATGATTACAACAGATAAAGAACATATATGATGACATCCTTAAAACTGCTTAAGAATTCTTATTGTCATCCCTACAATAGCCAAAGTTCATTGGCTATTTCAATTGTATAGATATTCAATTTTCTGTTCATTTGCTGCTGTATGGATGTTCATACAACTTCTTACACTGTTGTCTTGATGTCAAAATTATATCCTTGGATGGTGGAATTACGTCTTTTGTTAATGTAATATCACTAAAAAGTTTTTGAGTGATATAGGGATATCAACACAAGCTTTTTGGCATTTGTAATGGTGTCAAACATGGTTGTGTTAATATTTTACTGATACCAAAACAAAATTTTTTGCTTTTCTCATAATATCTTCACAACTGTTCTTTGCTTTTGTAAGGGTATTAACACATGTTTCTTAGCTTTTGTAATGAAAAGAAACATATGGTCTCAAGCGTTTTTAGGCTGCAAATAAGCTCTTTGTTAACCATAGATCTTTTACTCTTACAATGATGTCGAAATATGTTCTTTGGCTTTTTTAATGATGTTAACACATTTCGAGTTTTGCAATGATAATGATGTCAACAAGAATTTTATATCTATTGCAATTATTTGAACACTAGTTGTAATGATGTAAACAAAACGTCTTTGCCAACTCACGCTCGTTGGCTGTTGTAATATATACAAACAAGTTCTTTGGCTGTCGTAATGATGTTAATAAAAGTTATTTGACTGTCATAATGCTAGCAACATAAGTTCTTTGATTATCTCAATGGTGTGAAGAAAAGGTTGATTTTGTCTCTTGTAATGATATCAAATCACTGGCTGTTGTAATGACAGCAAAAGTTCGTTGGCCTTCATCTATAAGTCAACATATATGTTCTTTGGCTGTTGTCATGTCATCGCAAGCCCATTTTTGTTATGATATGACCTTATCATCAAAGCTAAGTTGCTCGTGTTGATATGATTGCAACAGCTAAAGGTCACATATGTTGACATCCTTCAAACGGGCAAAGGACTTTTGTTGTCATCACTACAATTGCTAAAGATCATTGTCTTTTTCAATGACACACATTCTCTTTTTGTTGTATTGATGTTAACTCATGTTCTTTGGCTGAATTAAGGATGTCTATACAATTTCGTAGGCTGTTGTCATGATGGTGTAATGATTTCAAGACAAAAGCTCATTGGCTGTTGTAATGATCTCACTATAATTTTTTTGCTGGTGTAATGATAACAACCCAAGTTTTCGGCAGTTGTATTGATAACAAATATAAATCCTGTTGTACTGAAAACAAAACAAGATCTTTAGCTGTGTTAAGCATAGATCCTTTGCTGTTATAATGTCAAAATTTAAGTTTTTTAATGACCTTAACACATTTCGTCTTTGTAAAGATTTGAACACTATATCTTTAGTTGTACTGATTTGAATAAAATGTTTTTGCAGATTCTAATTATGCCAACCCACGTTCTCTGGCTCTTGTAATAATGTCAAAAAAGAAGGATTTGGGTTGTTTTAATGATATAAATACATGTTCTTTGGATATTTTGATGATATCAAAAAATACTTTGATATCATTGTAACAATGTTTTAAAATAACTTCTACTATCGTTATGATATCTAAAAGGGATGTTTAGCACATGAATTTTCATCAACACAAACATTCTTTGGCTTTTGAAATGATGTTAGAACACACTTTTTAGCAAAATTTAAAGACGTAAACAAAAAGATTTTCTGGCTGATATAATGATGTGTGCACAAGCTCTTTGCCTATCTACATGCTTGACACAAGCTCTTCAACTATTCAACTTTGTGAACAAAAAGATTCTTTCTCTTGTAATAATTCCAACCAACGGTTGTTGGCTCTTGTAAAATATCAGATTATATGAGCTCTGGCTGTTTTAGTGATGACACAAGTATTGCTGTCAACATACATGTTCTTTACCTGTTGTAATGATGTTAACACAAGCACTTTCCCTGTTATTATGAAGTCAACCCAAGTTCTTTGGCTGCTTCAGTGGTATCAACACACATGTTCTATTTTTGTTTTAAATTTCTTCCGAGACAGTTTCGATGATTATACTCTTTCCTTGGGTGGTGTAATAATGGCTAGAGAAAAGCTCTTTGGTTATCATAACGATCTCACTTCAGTTTTTATGGCTGTTTTAAGGATATTGACACAAATTTTTTATTTGTAATAATGTGAAACGTAAAAGCTATTTGGCTGTTTTAACTGTTGTATTCATATCAAAACTTTTGAGCTGTTCTGTATCTAAAAAGAACACTTTTTTTGGCTACTGTAAAGATGTCAACAAAATTTGTTTTGTATGTTTTAATGATAGGTAAATCATATATTGTAAATTGTTTAAGTGATAGAATGTTGTCAAAATATTAGTTCTTGGGTTTTTTAATCATGATAACGTATTTCGTCTTTTGCTTATGGAATGATGTCAAGAAAAATACTTTGACTATTTGCCAAATTTAAACACTAGTCCTTTAGCTGGTATAATGATAAAAACACAAATTCTTTGGCTGTTGTGAATAAGTCTACATAACTTAGACTGTTTTGTGTTGTCAACACTGTTTCTTTGGATAGTGGAAATAAAAGCTCTTTTGTTATTGTAATGATCTCACTTATATATGACACATGTAAGCAATGCAGTTGTCTTAACTAAAGTATTGATATAAAAAAAAATTGTGTAATTTCTCTAATGATATCAGCACAAATCTTCCTTAGATATGGTAATGAGGTGAAAAGATAAGTTCTTTGTTTGCTTTTTATTGATATTAATACATTTTCTCTCTTACGCTTTTAATGCTATCAGAAAGAAATTTTTTCTATTGCAAAGATTTGAACACTAGTAATGATGTGAACGAAACGATCTTGATTGTAATAATGCCAACTTACGTACTTTGGTTTTTGTAATGTGTACAAAACATTGTTTTGGCTCTTGTAATTATGCTAATACAAGTTCTATGGCTGTTCTAATGTTATCAACAAATGTTCTTAATGGTGTGTAGCAAAGGTTGTGTTTGGGCTGTTGTAATAATAGCAACGTATTGGGGGCTTTGACTGTTGTAGTGATGACAACAAAATCTCATATCATAGTCAACATATACATTCTATAGATGTTTCAGTTATATCAACACAAGCCTTTTGACGGTTATGAAGGACCTTATCATAACAGCTAAAGAGCTTGTCTTCACATAATTACAACAGATAAAGAGCATATATGATGACGTCCTTAAAACGGTCATCACTACAATAGCCAAATTTCATTGGCTGTTTCAGTGATATGAATTTTCTATTTCATATTCATTTGCTGCTGTAAAGATGTCCATTCAACTTCTTAGAGTGTTGTCTTGATGTCAGAATTACATCCTTGGATGGCGGAATTATGTCTTCTGTTAATGTAATGATATCCCTAAAAAGTTTTTGAGTGTGTAGGGATATCAACAAGATTTTTTTGAAATTTGTAATGAAGTCAAATATGGTTGCTATAATATTTCACTGATACCAAAACAAGATCTCTAGCTTTTCTCATGATATCAACACAACCGTTCTTTGGTTTTTGTAAGGGTGTTAACACAAGTTTCTTAGCTTTCGTAATGACAAGAAACACATGTTTTTATGCGTTTTTATGAGACAAATAAGTTTTTGTTACCCATAGATCTTTTGCTCTTACAATGATGTCGAAATATGTTCTTTGGCTTTTGTAAGGATGTTAACACATTTCCTGTTTTGCACTGATAATAATGTCAACAAAAATTTTACATCTATCGCAAATATTTGAACACTAGTTGTAATTATGTGAATAAAACGTTTGTGCCAACTCACGTTCGTTGGCTTTTTGTAATGTCTACAAACAAGTTTTTTGGCTGTAGTAATGATGTTAATACAAGTTATTTGACTGTCATAATCATATCAATATAAGTTCCTTGATTATCTCAATGGTGTGAAGAAAAGGTTGTTTTTGTCTGTTGTAATAATATCAACGTATTGGCTGTTGTAGCAATGACAAGAAAACTTCGTTGGCCTATATCTTGATGTCATCATATATGTTCTTTGGCTGTTATCATTATGTCATTAAAAGCCCTCTTTTTGTTATGATGTGACCTTATCATCAAAACCTATTAGCTTGTGTTGATATAATTATGAAAGCTAAAGGTTATATATGTTGACATCCTTAAAACGGCCAAAGGACTTTTGTTGTCATCACCACAACAGCTTAACTTCATTGCCTGTGTCAATGATACACATATTCTCTTTTTGTTGCAATGACGGTAACACATGTTCTTTGTCTGAATTAGGGTTGTCCACACAAATTCTTAGACTGTTATAATGATGATGCAGTGATTAAAAGACAAAAGCTCTTCGGCTATTGTAATGATCTCACTACAAGTTTTTTACTGGTGTAATGATATCAACACAACTATTCAGCAGTTGTAGTGATAACAAGCATATATGCTGTTGTAGTAATATCAAAACAAGATCTTTAGCTGTGTTAGGCATAGATCTTTTGCTATTATAACGTCAAAATATGACCTTTTTAATGACTTTAACACACTTGGTCTTTTATAAACATTTGAGGACTAATTCTTTTGTTCTAATGGTGTGAATAAAAAGTTTTTGCTTCCTCTAGTTATGCCAACCCACGATCTTTGGTCTTGTAATAATGTCAACAAACAAGGTTTTTGATTGTTGTAATGGTTCAACATGTGTTCTTTGGATATTTGAATGATGTTTAAAATACTTTGATATTACTGTGATAATGTTAAAACATAACTTCTACTGTCGTTATGATATCTAAAGGGGATGTTTAGCACTTGAATTTTTATCAACACAAATATTCTTTTGCTTTTGAAATAATGTTAAAACATACTCTTTCCCAAAGTTCAAAGGTGGAAACAAACGAATTTTCTGGCTGATATAATGATATCTGCACAAGCTCTTTGCCTACTGAAATGGTTATCACAAGTTATTAGATTCTTAGAAATGTGTGAACAAAAAGATTCTTACTCTTGTAATGATTAGTGATAACACAAGTATTGAAGTTAACATACATGTTCTTCAGCTGTTGTAATGATGTTGACAACAACAGCTAAAGGTCATATATGTTGACAGCGTTAAAACGGCCAAAGGACTTTTCTTGTCATCACTGCAACAGCTAAAGATCATCCTCTTTTTCAGTTATACAAATATTCTTTCTTTCTTGTAATGATGACAACATATGTTCTCTGGCTAAATTAGGAATGTCCACACAACTTCTTAGACTATCGATGGTGGTGCAATGATTTCAAGACAAAACCTCTACGGCTATTGAAATTATCTTACTAAAAGTTTTTTGTTGGTGTAATGATATCAACACAGTTTTTTGGCAGTTGTATTGATAGCAAACATATATGCTGTTGTTCTTCAGACGTATGTGAAATGCCGCAAACGACTCTCCGTCCCTCTGTTTACAGCAAAGGAGTGTTCGTCGGCGTAGAGCTTCATTCTGCTGGTTCTTGAAGTGTTTCAGGAGCACTTCTGTACTTGCAGTTTGCAGCAAATTCGTCTATTTTATTCCTCACCGACTGGACATTCCCAAACATTACCGCTGGTAGTGGCGTCCTTATACCTCTCCTTCTCAATTTCGCTCGAACTCATCTTCAGCTATGTTGAGCATAGATCTTTTGCTGTTATGATGTCAAAATATTAGCTTTTTTAATGACCTAAACACTTTTGGTCTTTTATAGACATTTGAACACTAGTTCTTTAGTTGCAATGATGTGAATAAAATGTTTCTGCTTGGTCTAATATCATGCCAACCCACGTTCTTTGGTCTTGTAATAAAGTCAACAAACAAGATTTTTTAGTTGTTGTAATGGTTCAACCTGTGTTCTTTGGATATTCGAATGAAGTCAAAAAATACTTTAATATTATTGAAATAATGTTAAAACATAGCTTCTTCTACTGTCGTTATGATATCTAGAAGGTATGTTTAGCACTTGAAATATTATCAACACAATAATTCTTTGGATTTTGAAAAGATGTTAAGACACACTATCGTAAAGTTTAAAGATGGAAGCAAAGGAATTTTTTTGGCTGATATAATGATGTCTGCACAAGCTCTTCCTTATTGGAATGGTTAACACAAGATACTCAATTATTTTAATTGTGTGAACAAAAGGATTCGAACTCTTGAAATGATTAGTGATAACACAAGTATTGATGTCAACATACATATTCTTCAGCTGATTTAATGATGCTAAGACAAGCATTTTGGCTGTCATCATGAGGTCAACCCAAGTTCATTGGCTGTTTCAATGGTATCAACGTTCATATTATATTTTTGTTGTAATACTATTCCGAGACAGTTTTGATGACTATACTGTTTCCTTGGATGGTGTAATAATGGCTAGAAAAAAGCTTTTTGGCTATTGTTATGACCTCACTTCTGTTTTTATGGATGTTTTAAGGATGTCAACACAAGGTTTTTAGTTGCAATAAAGCGAAAAATAAAAGCTGCTTGGCTGTTTTAACTGTTGTATTCATACCAAGGATTTCTTTATCTGTTCTGATTTTAAAAAAACTATCTTTGGCTATGGTATTGATGTCAACTAAAGTTTTTTTGCATGTTTTAATGATATCTTAATCATATCTCTTAAGTGATTTAAGTGATGTAATGCTGCCAAATAATTACTTCTTAGGCTTCTATAGTCATGATAATATATTTCGTCTTTTACACATATAATGATGTCAAGAAAAATACCTTGGTTTTTTCAAAGATTTAAACACTAGTCCTTTACCTAGTATAATGATGGTAATACAAATCTTTTGGCTTTTGTAAGTATGTCTACATAATTTAGACTGTTTTGTGATGTCGACACAATTATTTTGGATGGTGGAAATAAGTCAAGATAAAAGCTCTTTTGATAATGTAATGATCTCATTTATATGTGATACATGTAAGCTATTCGGTTCTTTTAACTGTAGTATTGATATCAAAACAAGTGCTCTAGTTTCTCTCATGATATGAGAACAAATCTTCTTTAGATAAGGTTATGATGTGAAAAGATTAGTTCTTTGTTTTTTATTGATGTTGATACATTTCCACTATAGCACTTATAAAGATATCAAAAAGAATGTTATGACTATTGCAAAGATTAGAACGCTAGTTGTAATGATGTGAACGAAACGATTTTGTTTGTAGTAATGACAACTCATGTACCTTGGCTTTTGTAATGAGTGCAAAAAAAGTTTTATGGCTGTTGTAATTATGTTACTGCAAGTTCCATGGCTGTTCTAATGATATCAACACGAGTTCTTAATGGTGTGAAGCAAATGTTCTTTTTGGCTGTAATAATAATATCAACGTATTGGTGGCTTAAGAAGATGTAGAGATGACAATAGAATTTCTTTGACCTTCATATTAATGTCAACATATACATTCTTTAGATGTTTTGATTATGTCAACACAAGCCCTTCGGCTATTATGAAGGGACATCCTTAAATGGCCAAAGAACTTTTATTGTCATCACCACAATAGCCAAAGTTCAGTGGCTGTTTCAGTGATATACATATTCTAATCTTTATTCTTTCACTGGTGTAAGGATGTCCATACAACTTCTTAGACTGTTGTCATGATGTCAGTATTATATCTTTAGATGGTGGAATTATGTCAAGAGAAAAGCTCTTTTGTTAAAGAAATGATATCACTAAAAAGTCTTTGAGTGATGTAAGGATATCAACACAAATTTTTTTGCATTCGTAATGATGTCAAACATAGCTGTTTTGATATTTTGCTGATATCAAAACAAGATCTTTATCTTTTCTCATGATATCAATACAACCGTTCTTTGGCTTTTGTAAGGGTGTTAATACAAGTTTCTTAGCTTTTGTAATGACAAGAAAAACACATGCTCTAAAGCGTTTTTAGATTGCAAATAAGTTCATTGTTACCATAAATCTTTTGTTCTTACAGTGATGTCGACAGATGTTTTTTGTCTTTCTTAATGTTGTTATCACATTTCATGTTTCGCAATGATAATGATGTCAACAAGAATTTTATACCCATTGTAAATATTTGAACACTATTTGCAATGACGTTAACAAAATGTTTATACCAACTCACATTTGTTGGCTGTTGTAATGTCTACAAACAAGTTATTTGACCTTTGACCTTCATAGTGATATCAACACAAGGTCATTGATTATCTCAATGTTGTGAAGACAAGGTTGTTTTTGTCTGTTGTAATGATGACAACGTATTGGTTATTGTAGTAACGACAAAAAAATGTTCGCTGGCCTTCATCTTGATGTCAACATATATGTTCTATAGCTGTTGTTATTATGCTATCACAATACCTTTATTTTTGTGATGTGACATTATCATCAAAGCCAAGTAGCTTATGTTGATATAATTATAGCTGCTAAACGTCATATATGTTGATATCCTTAAAACGACCAAAGGACGTTTCTTGTCATCACTACAACATCTAAGGTACATTTTCTGTTTCAATAATACACATAATCTCTTTCTGTTGTAATGAAGGCAACATATGTTCTTTGGCTGAATTAGAGATGCCCACACAACTTAGACTGATGTGATTATGGTTCAATGATTTCAAGACAAAAGCTCTTCGGCTATCCTACTGCAAGTTTTTTTGCTGGTGTAGTGATATCAACACAACTTATTGGCAGTTTTTTTTATAACAAACATACATGCTGTTGTATTAATATCAAAACAAGATCTTTAGCTGTATTAAGCATAAATCATTTGCTGTTATAATATCAAAATATGAGCTTTTCTAACGACCTTAGCAGCAATTGTTGTTTTGCAAAGATTTGAACACTAGTTCTTTAGTTGTAACAATGGGAATGAAATGTTTTCGCTTGGTCTAATCATGCCAACCCACATTCTTTGGTCTTGTAATAATGTCAACAAACAAGGTTTTTGGTTGTTGTAATAGTATCAACATGTGTTCTTTGGATATTTTAATGATGTCAAAAAATACCTTAATATTATTGAAATAATGTTAAAACACAGCTTCTACTGTCGTTACGGTATCTGAAAAGCATGTTTAGCGATTGAATTTCTATCAACACAAACATTCTTTGGCTTTTGAAATGATGCTAAAACACACTATCGCAAAGCTTAAAGATGGAAACAAAGGAATTTTCTGACTTATGTAATGATATCTGCACAAGCTCTCTGCCAATTGAAATGGTTAACACAAGTTCTTCAATTATTCTAACTGTCTGAACAAAGGGATTCTAACTCTTGTAATAATTAACGATAACACAAGTACTGAGGTCAACATATATGTTCTTCAGCTATTGTAATGATGTTATCACAAGCACTTTGGCTGTTATTATGAATTTAACCTAAATTCATTGGCTGCTTCATTGGTATTAATACACATGTTCTATTTTTCTTGTAATGTTATGCCGAGACAGTTTTGATGACTATACTATTTAGTTGGATGGTACAATAATGGCTAGAAAAAAGCTCTTTGACTATTGTAATGATCTCACTTTAGTTTTATGGCTGTTTTAAGGATATCAACACAAGTTATTTAGGTAAAATAACTTGAAACAAAAAAGCTATTTGGCTGTTTTAACGGTTGTATTCATATAAAAAGATTTTTAGCTGTGCTCCTGATTTTAAGACAAAATTTATTTGGCTATTGTAATGATATCAACAAAAGTTTTCTTGCATGTTTTAATGATAGATAAATCATATATTTTAAGTCGTTTAAGTGATGGGATGGAATGCTGTCAAAGTATTAGTTCATAGGCATTTTTATGTCATGATTACATATTTCGTCTTCTGCACATATAATGATATCAAGAAAAATACTTTGGCTTTTTCAAAGATTTAAACACTAGTTCTTTACCTGATATGATTATGATAATATATTTATTTTTAGCTTTTGTAAGTATGTCCTACATAACTTATAATGTTTTGTGTTGTCAACACAATTTCTTTGGATGGTGGAAATAAATCAAGATTAAAGCACCTTTGATATTGCAACGATCTCATTTATAGGTGGTACATGTAAGCTCTTCGGTTGTTTTGACTGTAGTATTGATATCAAAACAATTTCTTTAGTTTCTCTCATGAAATCAGCACAAATCTTCTTTAGATAAGGTTATGATGTGAAAAGATAAGCTTTCTGTTTTTCGTTTTTTATTGATGCTAATAGATTTCCTCTATTGTACTTATAATGATATGAAAAAGAATTTTTGTCTATTGAAAAGATTTGGCTGTTGTAATGATGTTAATACAAGTTATTTGACTGTCATAGTGATATCAACATAAGCTATTTGATTATCTCAATATTTCGAAGAAAAGGCTGTTTTTGTTTGTTGTAAAGATGTCTTCGTATTGGCAGTTGTAGTAATGGACAACAAAATGTCGGTGGCCTTCATCTTGATATCAACATACATGTTTTTTCTCTGTTGTTATTATGTCATCACAAGCCCTTTTTTTTGTTATGATGTGACCTTATCATCAAAGCCAAGTTTCTTTTGTTGATAGAACTACAACAGCTAAAGGTCATATATGCTGACATCCTTAAAACGGCCAAAGGACTTTTGTTGTCATCACTAATACAGCTAAAGTTTATATTCTGTTTCAATGATACACATAATCTCTTTTTGTTATAATGATGGTAACACATGTTTTTTGGTTGTTGTAATAGTATCAACATGTGTTCTTT
>JAUUDW010621879.1:698-11742 GCA_032361385.1 Panulirus guttatus
TGTGTGAGAAGTGGTTGGAAGTGAACACTGAATGTGAGCTGTATATTGTGAATACTTACATCAAGAAAATTTCTTCAAGTACCACTTGTATAGTGAAGGTAGGTATAAAGATTTTAATACACTAACATACAAGTAGGAAATGTAAGGCCATTTTAATTTTGTACAAAAATACATGTTAGAATATATATATGTTGAAAACTATTGTGCAAAGATGTATGAATAGAGATGACTGTGTTATAGAGTAAAATGAAGCTATTATTGATTTCCTTCATAGGTGAGCAGGAGAGTTTTAAAAGAGAGCATAAGAAGTGAATTATTACAAAGCATTGATATCTGGTGTGGGATTCTTGAATTACAAGATGAAAATGACTTTGTGTGTGGAGATTATATGAGGTTGGAAAAATTTTTGAAGGTTGCAGGTATGATGACTGAATTATAAGGTTGGAAACACTAATGAACAAGAAAGGAATAACTAAGTGCAAAGAACCAATAAAAAAAATATGAGGTAATGAAGATTGTATGAATAATTTGGGTGTTAGAAAATGATATGTGAGGGATTGTAAGAACAGAAGTTGAAAAGCTGCAAGATTAGTAAAAATTTAAGAAATAATGGATGATTACAAAGAAATTTAATGTATTAGCTGTATGTAGTTCACTGAAAACAAAAGTATGTTCTGGAATTAAATGAAGGTAAGCAAAGAAAAGAGATGAAGATAAATGAAGATTTCATATGAGTGCAAATAAAGATATAGGACTTGTGTTAGAGAAAGGGGATCATTAAGACCTCAAAAAGATGAACTTAGACAATGGTAAATATTTGGATGTTACTTTTAGCAAATATGATGAAAACAAGACTCAAAGGACTCAAGAGATGTGGGTTGGTTTTTAGAGCTTTTTGGAGTTAGAAGGATGAAGTGTAAGCCTATTGTGTGGTAAGCTGGTTAGAATGGTGGTGCATTCCAAACTATTGTAAATTTATTTATTTGTTTATAATTGTTCCAGGATCCCTTTCTAAGAAATGGTCCTCATGATACCCAAGAGTTCCTGCAGCCCTAAAGTTGCACTACCTCCAGTAGCAGGGACTTGCTGGGACTGCTTTAGAGTGAGCAGTTCAGTGACAAGAATGTACTTTCAGTGTTACAGCCATGACAAGGGTGACTTTTTAAATGCAGTTGTTACCTCTTGCAGGCATAGTCCGGTAACAACAATGTATGTAAATAAATGGTAGACTTGGAGGGTAGAATGCTATCTATTCTATCCTTATCTCTGGTGCCAGTTTCCTATGGGAACTCCCTCAAGGGGATGGCCATGGCGAAATTGTGTCCATAACTGTTGAACACCAGTGCTGCTTCTTAGCCTTAACAGGCCACTGGCAGAGGGCAACTTTAGTGCTGTTTTTTTAGAGGCTCTTACTTAATGTTCCTACTAACTAGTTCTACGTAATGTGTCTGCCTAATATTCCTGCCTAATGTTACAACCTACTGATTCTACCTAATGCTCCTTGCTAATACTCCTACTTACTACCAACCATGACTGTCACAAATCTCTATAAAGCAATGACACCTATAAACTGCAATTATGGACTAACATCCCAAGCATTTGTCTGTGCTAACATCGCCAAAAAATTTCAACTTACAGCTCAGTATTTTGGCGATCAGTACTCAGTATGCCTTCCTCTGTACTACATCAAGGAGGCTCAAGTGTCTACAGAGTGCCAAAGGATTTGGTTTGAGGACCTAATCTTCATCTATGTGAATGACTTGCCAGAAGGTATGGATTCCTGTTTGAATATTTTTGCTTATTCATGCAGATAATGTAGTAAGAAAGGTTCTGCACAGAGGTCAATTAAGCTAGATTCCTTAGATTATAATGTGTATGTGTTTTTAAGTTTTCTCCATTTTATAACTCATGGATCCCAAATAGTTTTCAGCTCTGTTTTATGTCATTTGCTGATGCTTCAAAGGTCACATCAACCCAGCAACATTTAATCATCTCCATATTGTCATACTCTTTACTAGCCAAAGACGATTCTTTCCCCTTTTCTTTTTCTTTTCCACATAGTATAACTTCTGTTTATATTTTCTCTGCTTCTCTCTTCCCCTTATGGACACTGAAACAGTCATCATTGATTTAATATGCCTGTTAATCATGTGAACTGTCAAGCTCATGTGAAGAATTTTTTTATTAATGTTCTGGGAGCAGCTTTTGTTTATTCACATGAAGATGTGAAGGTGCTTGTTAACGAAAATTTTGGGAAGATTCTACACTTAACATCCTGCATTACATGTAGTGAACTGTATGTACAAGAAAAGTGAATGGAAAATGAAGTGGTCCTTGTCAAGATTTCAGAAATGGCTGTACATTTTTTTGTGGCGCAATTTGCTTTTATCCAGTAAGTGCCTGTTATATGTCTGTCTAACTATTATGTGCAACTTTGTTCTCATCAACATGAAGGTGATTAAGTGCATAAATGCACCTGTTTGTGGGACTTAATAGTACAGAACTGGGTCCCCAAACCCACAGCCTGTCAGTTAGAAAGGACCACCCAATTCTCAGGGATAAACTTAATACCACTGATATGTAGTCCTGTAATTCTCTGTAATTCCTCCTGTTGTAATTACTTATTTGTCATAAATGCATTTTGTAATGGTAACATACACAGGTGCATTCTTTACATATGATGATCACCTCACACTGGGTCCACTAATATCTGTAATGCATTCCTTCAGTTTCTTAACCCCTCTTAGGATCTCATTTTTGCTGATTCATTCATAGGTAAGAAAAGCATTAGTTTCTTAATTATTTGTGATTAATCTTTTTATGCATGCCTTAGTGAAGCAAGTGTTTTTGGCGTATTGCGAATTTTTTAGTTTGGGGCTTCAGTCTATCTCCAGCTATTATTATAACCAATCTTCTCCCCTCTGTAAATTCTTACATCGTCACCCTCTCTCGCACACTTGAACACTTATTTGAAAAGATTTTAGGAACAACTGTTATAGTATAAGAGGGGTGGATGAAAGGAATTAAATTAATTAAGACGTGGTTGATGCAGAGAATGAAATGAATTAAGATGTGGTTGATACAGACAGCATAGATTATTTTAAGAAATTGTATGATGGGAAAAATTTAAGAGACCGGGCTCCGCGTGTGTAAAACTTCCCCAACAATTCAGATGGGTAATTACGCACACGCTTGTCCTTTAACGAAGTTGTTTAGTGATGTCAACAAGGTAATTGATCAACTTTTATACATACAGCCATACGTTTTTAAGATTCATATAATCATGGAATTTTATAATCAGTTGGTACGAAAGAAAGTCGTTCTGTGCATAGGATGTAGTACATTAATGAATGATTTAAATCAAATTGAAGGTCATGCCGTAAATGGATTAAATATCCGTTAGGGAAAATGTTTCAAATTTTTTTTTTTTTTACTCTAAATCTGGTTTCCCCATTACAACATCCCGTTACATGTCACGTAGCCGATTGAATTTCACTCTATTAACACCCTATTTCGGTTTGCACAGCTCAATGGGGTACAAGTAATCAGTTGCTTTTTCTTCTGAACGTTTATTCATCTTTGCTTTCATACAGACAGCTTACACAGCTTTTGCATATCCTTCCCACATCTGTTCCTGACCATTACTCTCCCTTAACTATTCTGTTCAAGTCCTGTTGTGGGCGATAGTCCCGTTAACACCACTTTTTGGTTGCAACGGAAACTTCATTGGATATTAACATTATTTAACAACATTTTCATTCATATCTTTTCGGTGTTAATCCTTCCGTTGGAGTAAATCACTCTGAACTTCCATTTACTGTATCTTTTCATTCCAATTTCCAGCGATCCCTTAATCCAGGTGAAATTACTCAAAAAAGTTTGGGATAAGAATTTGGATTTCTCAATGGTTGAAGGGACAGATGGGTTGAAGGAACTGAGGAAGTTGGGAGTTTTTAGTGAAAAGTTAGTTGAATTATGATAAGAAATGGCCAGGAAAACAAGAAAAGGACAGTTACTTTGAATGCAGGCCAACCATTATTATTATTATTATTATTATTATTATTATTATTATTATTATTATTAGTTGCTTCATCGTCGGTCAGTCTGTTCCACAGTCATGCTAGTCACACTGTTTTTTTTTTCATTTTCTGACGTTTTCTTGATTTTGATATTACTCATTTTTTTAATGGTTAATCGTAATCATAGATATACTCTGATAGTCGACTGCCTACTTTATCATATTATCAAGGTAACGTTGGGCTTACTTGAGATGAGGTAGAGAAAATAAATAATGACATTCAAAGTAAACTTACAAAATAAATGTGAGAAATATATCACAAATGGGAGTGAGGCGTCAACAAGGAAGGCGACGAAATCATTTTGTGGACAACACGTGTGTGAGAGTAAGGGGAAGGGTGCGAGATTTCAATTTCATTTTTTTTACCTCGTATTACTAAAAATTCCCCTAATGTAGGCAGAATGCCTTATAAACTTGTCAGCCGTACGAGAAACGACGAGGGAAGATTAGGGAAGGACCGATCAGTTTGAGGGCACAAGAGAAATGTTAGAAAGCGAATAAATGAAAAAAGGATGAAAGAATGTTCATGTAAGCAATAAAGTGATGAATGATTTGATGATTGGTTGGTTGTTAGGTGATCTGGGCTTGAGGGCTTTTAGTGACTAGGTCAGTAGGACCATCAAGGCAGTTATAACCATCATCCGAAAAATTTTTAACATGAAATAAAAAATATTAATTCTAAGACTATGTAAACTCAGTGTGTATGTGGCCTGTTGGAAGAATAAGATAATGTCAATGTAGTAAATACAGTTAATACTTAAGAATTGTTAAGAGACCATGTTAGAAAAATAGAAATTATAAGAGATTCCCATGAATGTAAAACTCCTGTTGTGTAAATGAATAATTACACCAAAAACATTAGATGGACACTGGGGTCACCAGAGTAACATAGTCTTATTTTTGTTCATTGTATACTTAATAACTCGAAGATGCTCAGATAAATATGTATATACTTAGAAAAGTATGACGATTATCATCGAGCATGAAGTAATGTGTAAGATGATTAAATTTCCATATATAAATATTTCCGCCATAGCCTCACGCAGTGATGAAGGTAATGTGATGAAAATAGCTACGTTTTACCCCCAAGCTGAGCGAATGTTTTCCATTTTCTATTCCCAAAATATCTAGAATACCTTCGTCGTCTTTCTCCTTCGTTTGTGTGGAATTTATCTCGCAATAAGGGTGCAGAATATTCATAAGTTTATAATTTTGGTTAAAAAGGTGCACAGTTATGCCGTGAAAAGAGGCTGTGGTTTTATCGTACCCGCTGGCTCAGAGTTCATCCTACACTATCAGTGGATGCGGCCATATTTGTGTTCATAGGAGAACAGTGGTGGGTGTTTTGACATTTTTTGACAATTTGATCCGTTACTCATGCACACTGGAACTTGAACGTCAAATGGATGTACAAATGAACGCGCCGAGAACACTCTGGACGTGAAGCACCTCTCGATTTTCCTCTGATCCAGGTAAGGACAGTATATTAAATGTCTTGCGACCTCGATTCCTACACCAAAACACACCACAGTTCCGGACTTCAGATTAAACTTTCTAGTGATGCAGGAGACCGTAGTGCCCGTAGTACGGGTCAAGGACAACCCTATGCTAGGCAGAGGGGACGAGGCTAATGTGCTTTGGGGTTAATTTTGCGAGGTAGCCTCGGGAAATGGCCGTAGAGGCGCATAAGGGAGAGAGACTCTGTGGGAACAGCAGCCTTCACTGGAGGCGGGGGAGAAGCACTACAGAGATAAGGAGCTGCAGATTCTAATGACGTTGTCGTCGTTTTCTTGTCGTGGACGTAGGCACGAAGGGCTCGTCATTGTTGTAATGCTACATTGTCGTAGAGGATGAGAATTGCATAGGCCCCTGTTTGAGATCTGTTGTAGGACTGTATTTACCGTTTAAACGGGATAAGACAAGAAGGAATTATTAGTTCTCGTGAAATTGTTTTGAGTTATTTTGCTTTTACGACATGTAAATGGTGTAGGAAGGGCTGTAATTATTTGTATATTAGATTATTGCTAAACATGAAACATATGATCATGTGTAGGACTATGGCGTAAATCATAATTCACTTGGGAAAGGGTGTTTGGTATTATGTTCGTTGTTGCTGACTACTTCTAGTGTCTAGATCAAATGTCTGGAAGATGGGGTGAAATTTAAGGAGCTAAAAGGTATTGACTCTGTGATCAATTCTCTTGTTCTTAATGACCTTGAATCAGGTAGCCTGTCCAGCACCTGTTCAGATACCTGTGGATCTGTTAAACTATATGTCTCTTTAGTAATCCATCCGTTTAGCTATCTATACAGCCATCAGTTATCTTAATGAATATAAATTATACCTTATTTTGATTTATTCCGAGCATGGTATCCTGCCCTGGTATTTTTTAGTGTGAATGTAGGTTTAAATATCTCCTGATCTCCCTATCTTTATTTATATATCTGTTTTTCCATATGGTCACTAGTTTCCCTGTTCTTCATAACCTTGTCAAGTACCCTTCCTAGAATGTGTTCATTAAATTTAGTTGTATATTATATATGCAGGGGTAATCGCACTTCATTAGTTCAGATAATTTATTGAAACTATACGATACACAGCATGTTTCATGGAGGAAATCTACCTTATCAGTTGTAAACAGTTTACACAGTTTTGAATCCCAGGACAAGCCCAAAGGATTGTACATCCTCTTACTGCTATGATTGTGTAGGGATTTGAAAACTTTGTGAATTGTTTACATCTGATGATGCAGATTTCCTCCATGAAACATGTTGTGTATTGTAAAGTTTCCATAAATTTTCAGAACTACTGAAGTGTGATTACTCCTTTGTAAAATTATAGCGGACTAGTATGATCATATTATCAGCAGTATCTGTATATTGGTTGATCTGTAACTGTGTATCTTTTAGCTTCCTCTCTCTGTAGTTTGAGTTACTTATGGTAACATGCCCTGCACCTGTTCAGATAACTTCATATATGTCTGTCTCTTTTTCATATATGTACATTTATCTCTGTCTATCTCTTTATGTCTTTCTGTTTATTTCTACCTATCAGTCAGTTTCCCTGTTCAGATTACTTAAGGATTACCTGCATATCTTTTTCTTAGTTTATTTATCTTAATGCTTGCGTGTCTCTGTTTATCTATCCCTGTATCATCCATCTGTCTGTTTATCTGTCCATCATTTTTGCGAATCTGAATGACCTCGAGGAAGATGCATAAATAGTGCCTCTTCATATACCTTAGATATTATGCACTGGTAACGTTTTTTGTTACATCCATCTTTGAATTTATCCATCTATCTAAATATATCTATGCCTTTCCGTTTATCCATCTGCAAGTTTGTTATTTACCGATAACCTGGAATCGTTTAGTGAACCCAGCACTTGGTCAGATATCCAACTTTTTAATGTTTTTGTATTTTGGTTCACTTTCAAATTGATTTTACTTGTTCCAATTGGAGCGAACTCATTTTTTATGTATGTTTGATTCATGTCCATCTCACAGATTAAGATAGATTATGTTAAGATTGTAGATTTGAAAACGTTCATTAAGGTTTACTAGATAACCAGACAATATGATGGAAAAAAAAAAGATTGCTAGTTGGGTAGGACATAGAATACTGCTAATACTATAGTGGAAAGTTACTGTATTGTTATTGATACATGTGGCACACATGCTTTCAGTATTTCCAGTTTCAGTAAAACATGGGCAGTGGTAGAAAAAAGTGATGTCCTTCTCTTTTCTGTTTTCTGCAGAAAAAGCCAATGGCTATTTTATCCCAAAGTTATTTAAAGGTTGCTGCTTTGTTGCTTTATTAATCATGGTACATTGCCTCGCTTGACTATAGACAGTTGTGTCAATACTTTACCCCTAGCAGCAAGATTCTGATAACTAATCTAGGTATGATCTAGATAATGTACCAATATTGGAACACCACAAAAATAACTTAAGGACATGGTAGAAACACATGTAAATGGTTTCCATACATTAATTAGAGTAATGACGAGTAATCTTGTTCACTAGACTACTTTTTGTCATTTGATTATAAACTTCTGTTGAGCAAAGATCAGGGAAAATATACGAGTAATTGATGTAGATTATTATTATAACCATAACGTGCCAGATATACACAAGGTTTCAGCTCGTTGCAAACAACACATAGGCTTTGTTGCCCAGCCATCTGACAAGAAGTCATTCCAAGCAGTTCACAGTAGCTCACCACATTAGCATTAGTAGTTCTTTAAATCTATGCTTCTATTGAAGTTACATAAATTTTGTTGAACCGTAAAAGTGTTTCACCTTTACAATAATCATTCACTTATATTCCTTTATCTTCGTATTCTTTTCCCCCATTATTCATTTGCTGTAGGATGTGAAAATGATTTTCTAAACAACACATCCTCAATCAAAATCACTTCTGCTGAGTGGAAGGGTGGATCCATCGTTATAAATTTCTTTCAAATACAAAAAAAATTATTTCCGTAGTGACCTTATACCGTTACGTTACCTCTTTGATTTGATTAAGGTATCAGTTTTCATAATCTTTTTCTATTTATCATTTTTTTATATGAATATTATTGTCAGGATTGGTAATAGGGTTGCTCATTTATTAAAGAGAAGGCAGAAGTGTTTATTGGAGGCTCCGTCTTCATTTCAGGTAAACTAGTGAAGATTTGTCAGGAATATTTAAGATAATGGCAAAGAAGGGTTGATCTGAAGGGAGATGTGGTTCCCATTTGGAATCCAGAACATGTAACACTTTTCAGAAACCTATTGAAGCCATGTCCTGCAGTATGTAGCTCATTAAGTAACATCTACAGACAAAAGTTTGAAGATATTTCAGATGGAAAACTCAAGCTTAAAACTATAATACTGTTAAAGTTCATTCTTTAGAGAGACTCGTATATAAAAGGTGTATAAATGTTGAATGAAAAACATTTAGTGCCGAGGAATTCATCATTTGCTTTTTCTTAGAGAAGCATATACTACGATGTGTATCTCCAGCTGTGTAAGTGAGTTTGTGAATTTTTAATGAGGCATAAGTTTTTGATATTGCGTCTTGAAAGTTTAGTTATCTTAGGCTACTTAGAAGTTTGCCTGTACAGTATGTGTTGTATGGAACTGAAGGTTTTTTTTCCCTTTTGTAGTAAAGTATATACAGTTTATAATGGTAAAAAAGTTTGGTTTTAATAAGACTATAATAATGTTTAAAGAGAATCAGACTTGAGGATGATTTTAATAGACTATGCTAATGTTTAAAGAGAATCAGATATGAGGAAATGACACATGATTGCTCTCCTTTGTAAAATAATTGTTTGTTCTGCTACCCCTGTCCAATTGAAATGATGTGGATTGTCTTGCATAGTTTCTTTTTGATGTTTACAGTATTATGTTTTTAGTATTGATAATATATGCAAAATGTATATGGTAGGTAATCAAATATTTACATTTTGCATTAGTGTGTATGACCCATAGATTTATTGTGAAGGTGATTGGTCTTTATATAACAGTAATCTTAGGCCTTTTTCTTTTAAAGCGTAAGGACCTAATTCCAAAACTTAGAAGATTCTCCAAAATTCAGAAATTTGGATCATTTGCAGGTGACAGTCTCACCAATATTATTTGCTTTCCAGTATAATATACCATCCTCATGCACAACAATCAATATTTCTCTATATAGTTGAAGTTATTTGGCTGTTACGATACTGTACAATGTCTTGTATACACTATGCCCATCATTTTTGATTGCTCATTCAAAAATTTAGATACCTAATTTCAAAATTCAGAAAGGCCCGGGTCTCAAGTCATTCTGTAAAAAGTTTTAAGCCTGGTCTTGGAGCAGAAAATATGGGCATGCTGTCAGTGTCCTTAGTATCATTGAAGTCCTGGATATTGATTATGAAATTGTATGTGTAACAGGAGAGGATAGCTGTTTAGAAAGGACTTGTGTAATTTTTTTTATCTTTAAGGGGATATGTGGTTTGGTTTAGGAAGTAATAAAATAGTAAGAGTAAGGTGTGGTAATTTGGAGAGTCTGGTTGAGAGAGTGGATGACGGAATGCTCATATGGTTTGGACATATAGATAGATTGAGCGAGGAGAGGTTGACAAAGGATACATATGTCAGAAGTTGAGGGGAAAAAGAGAAGGGGGAGACCAAACAGGAGATGGAAGGATGGAGTGAGTGGTTGGGGCCTGAACTTGCAGGAGGGTGAAAGGTGTGTATAGGATAGAGTGAATTGGAACGATGTTGTATACAGCGCTGTGTGCCGTCAGTTGACTGAACCAGAGCATGTAAAGTGGCCAGGGGAAACCCAAGAAGGGTCTGTGGGGCCTGGTAATAAATAAGGGGCTGTGGTTTCAGTGCATAGCACATGACAAATGAGAATGGATGTGAACAAATGCAGTCTTTCTTAAACTGTTCCTGGCTCTACTTCACTAACATTGGAAATGGTGGACAAGTATGAAAAAAAATGTACATATTGAATTATATGAATAATTTGAGAAAATTTATATGACATAAAACAAAGAGGTTTTACATATGCTTTTAAGTAAAATATTCTTTGGTATTTTTTTCTCAATATTAGGTGATTCTCCAATGTATCATATACACAAGAGGTATATTTTGCCAGTTTTCTGGTGCCAAATATGGCAGTATGCATGCTAATGAAACCTCTGAAGTTGCTTAGATGGGTAGGTGTGGGGTTCGGATTTCTACCCTTCTTTTATTTTTATTTTTGAAAAGAAGGAGCAAGGAAAAAAGGCATGTGAGGGTTTTTCCTTGAAGGTAGGAAATGGCAAACAGGTATGAAAAGTTGTTTATTATTATTATTATTATTATTATTATTATTAATTTTTATTATTATTATATTATTACTACTACTACTATTACTATTTTTATCCTAATTTTTGTTTTGATAATGATAATGATTATTTATTTATTCTTTTGCTACTATTACTTCTAC
>JAUUDW010621902.1:0-11661 GCA_032361385.1 Panulirus guttatus
TAAAAGGGGAGGGAGCGGGGGGCTGGAAATCCTCCCCTCCTGTTTTCACTTTTCCAAAAGAAGGAACAGAGAAAGGGGCCAAGTAAGGATTTTTTCCTCTACGGCTCAGTCCTCTGCTACCTCACCAATGTGGGAAATAGCAAATATGTAAAGAGAGAGAGAGAGAGAGAGAGAGAGAGAGAAATGTCTTTAGTTTGGAATGTTTCGGACCAAGCACTTGCTGGATCAATGATTCTCCCAAAGTATACAAAGTGAACATTTCCAAGGATTCTGAGGGTTTAGCAAATCATAAAGTCTGAAAATGCATGTAAATTTTATTAACAAAATACAGTCATCTAATTCACAGCACTCTTGCACTATCTTAATCATTCATTTTGAAGATAAGTTATCTTACTACTACTTTTATTATACCAAGTATATTCTTGCTAAGCACTTTTTTAAAGAGTAAGTTGATTTACTTATAAGCACTGTAAGATATGGAAATAAAAAAGATACATCTCTTCGAGCACTACAATAAAAAATGCATAGGTAAAGGAGAATACGTACAGTACTAAGATAAAAAAAAAGTATGGTATTGTAATAAAACATAGCACTAACACTGTAGTTGGGTGGAGTATGTATATATAGGATGATAGCAGCTGTGGGGCAAACAGCTTTGCAGTCAGCAGTCCTGAGGCAGTGAGAAGTACAGAACAATATTTGCACATGGCAAGTGGAGCATGATTTCCCTCTCCGTTACAGTACAATAAAGTATTGACTTTCTGTTGAGACAAGGTATCAGTGCAATAAATCAATTGGTGGATGAATGCATGTCACAACTGGAATTGCTTTCAGTACAGAGCTATAGTATTTTCTCCTGGTTCTTCATGTCATAGACGATGGCCATATCAATACCATGTTCAGTACAAATTTATTTCAATGAGGCCCCTTTATCAAGCCTCTGTATAACTGCTACTTTCTTGAAGATAGTAAGAGTAACATGCTTATGTTTGGCACGAATGAACTTGTCCTGAGAGAGTGATTTCTTCTTGGGATCCATAGTTGGGGCTCAAAAATGATGTAACTTGTCTGGACATAGAATGTCATACACAAAATCATTGTGTACAACTGCACAAGGATTCTGACCCATGTGTATACCAAGCCTGATAAGAGGCTCCATGGATGAATCATATGATACAGAAATACAGTTGGTTACACAATAAAATTCTTTCTATTTGGTTCCTTTCTTTGTCTTAATTATTGTTTTTCTACCATTTCACTGCATTTTGCCGTAAATTACATGAACCATGACCTGTGGTCAGGAACTCAAGTCATAAAGTGTGACGTATATGTACCTAACTGCAGAGATTGTAGGGCAATTGGAAAATATGTGCTGGGTGTCTTTGTTGTCACAGTAGCATCATGGGCATGTAGGGTCTTGGGATAAGTTGAAATGTTGCCTATAGTGTGGATGGGATGGGCAATGTCAAGTGTATTCACGAGAAAGTGTGCCTCAAGTTTGTTTGGGGAGTGTTGCTCAGTCTAAAGATGGAGTTGGGAGAGCAGATGTTTAGTGCTTGATATGTTATTTCACTGTGTATGTGTTTTGTCTGTGTTTTGTTTGTTGGGAGTAGGAGGGATCTGTGTGTTTTATTTGTTGGGAGTAGGAGGGATCTGTGAGTAGAGGTTTACTGTGTTAGGTAGGGGTAAGGTTTTTATTGCTGCTTGATGGTTGATGGTTATAGAGTAGTTTGGGTGGGAGGGGTCTTGTGCTGTTACATAGAATTAGATACTGAGCTTGTTCAGATGTGATTGTATGGGAGGAGCTTTGTGTAATGTGAAGGTTGTGAATTTTTGTGGTTGCAAGGCAACCAGTAATTGTTCTGAGTCCACTATTCTGTATGATATGCTGCTTTGTTATTTTTCGTTTTAAGAGTTTGGAAGACCAGACAGATTAGGTATGGTTGAAAGTGGAGTGGATGAATTATTTGCATAGGGTGTTGAGGGATTCTTATTCTTGTCCAAATCTGATGCCAGTTAAGTGTTCAGAGAGCATTTTTGGTTTGTGTGGTGCTTTTCTGTTAATGTTACTAGCTTGGGGAGTGAATGTAGTTTGTCTTGTATGTAATGCCTAGAATGGTATTTGATTTACTGGGAGAGACTGTTCATTCAAGGTGACTGGAGGGTGGGAGGTGGATTTATGATCTTTTAGGGTTAAAAGGGTGATTGAAGACCTGTGGAGATGCATACATTCTGTTAAGGATGAGCCATATACTCCAGTTGTATAATGTAGTGCTGCATGTTTGATGTTTCTTTTGTGGTGACAGGGTTCTTGCAGTGTGGTTGTGTGGTCATCTGCATGGATGGGGCAGTGAAATAAATGAAGATGAAATAAGAGAGAGAGAGAGAGAGAGAGAGAGAGAGGAAGCAGAACTTAAATGGGAAGACCTTGGTTGTTTGTGACTTACCTATTTACAGATATTTGGTAGAGTTACAAGTGGCAAAAATGTTTTAGATTGTGTGTAAAAGAAGCAAAGCCAAAGTAAATGCTGGTAAGTAAAGTATTTGTATCTGAGAAGATAAGGATTGAAATGATAGACATAGCATAACATACAAATAACATACAAATACAGTAAACAGATGTAGTGAGCTGTTGTGGAAGGTCAGGATGGGTGGTTAACGTTTGGAAGAGGTTTGAGAATATGAGTATTTAGGTTCAGCACAGTGCAATCATGGCCCATTTGAAGAAATAAAGAAGAGAGGTGTCGCAGGGAGCAAGGTCATTGGATCACTAGGGAGAATTATATGAGACGGAAAGATGAATATTTGAAAGGACAAGGACAGTATAGTCTTTCACCTTTACCTGCAGGTGTAAAGCATGGATGTGAAATAGAGAAAGCCTCTGAAATGAGTTACTTAAGAGGTGCGTTTGGTGTTACCAGTTGGAATAAAGTAAGTAATGCCAAAATGTATTGAGGATGTTGAATGTTAGAGAGGTAATGATATTGGTTGTTTTGCCAGAGGGGGTTTAGGTAGAATACCTTGATTTGGTTGTCATGTAGTGAGGATGAATGGTGATTGTTTGATATGGAGAATTTATAGGAGTTTGAAGGAAGTGTTGAGGGGAAGAGAGCCAGCATCCTGTCAAGGAAAAGTGTAGGGGTATATGTAGGAGACGACCTATGAGTATGTGAGGGGACATGTGTTTAGATCTGGCAGCTGGGAGACCTTTCTTATTTGGCCAACTTGTTTGGGGAATAAGGGCATCAGTGATATAAACAGATAGGTGACAGGTAATTAGAGTAGAGAGCATCAAAAGCCATATCTTTGATGTTACAGTGGAGCATATTTTCCTGTCAGCATTTTACTTATGTGAATTTGATAGCATCGATAACTATGATTTAGTTCAGTAACCAGTATACCACCTCTCATTACCCATACAGTTGGTCCATGCAGAAACCCATGCAAGTATCCCTAACTCTACCTAACTCAAGACATTCTTCCAAAATTACTTCCTTCAGAACTACATACTTCACTGCTTTTTTCTATACAACCTACTACTTTATGGTGATGTCTGTCAGATCATGTCATGATGCAGAAATTAGTATTTAGTCAGGGCCAGAATTCTCTTCTGTGTTACCATATATGATTTGTTCATCCACTCAGTGTGTTGTATTGTTTCTATTTAATAGAAAGTTTTTCTTTAAAGGAAAGTACAATAAAATCCAGCACTGTTGTTTATGAGGATTTTAAGGAATTTTTTCCTCAATATTTGACAATGAATTGTTAAGGGCTGGAAATATTTCAAATGTTCTCATTGTTGAGTCTTTATGATGGAAGCATTTTACTTGTAAGGATTAGTGGGAGAATGCAGATATTTTTATTTGATGAGGCAAATTATTGTACTGAGTGAATGATAATGAAACTGTAGCATAGAAAGCAAAATTTCACTTGCCATAGTTGAATTTGTAGTAGAAATTACAAACTTCATATTTGCTTGTCAACAAGAACAAAGCAAAAAGTGAATAGACATATTTGATTGATTTTACCCACTCTGGTATGTCTTCAGGTTCGGTTCAGCATTGGTGCTGGTGACAGACAAGCTCTCCAGCCTCCTGCCTCACCAACTCTCCCAGTCACAAATACCACCATCCTAAGTCTCTTCAATCAATTAGGTAAGCCAGTTATGTGAAGATGATAAAAGGAAAATTCTCAGTGAAGATGAGCACCTGAGTATTGTGTGTAAAATTTTACATTCTTCAGGTTTTGTATCTGATGACCGTAAATAACTTTCAGATAAAGTTGCTTACTTAGAACTAAAGTAACAGTTTGCACTGAAATGTTAATAGTTGATGAAAACCTTTTAATGTGTAAGGGACATATTGGATGTATTGCAGATGTTAGACTGGTGAGGAAGGTTGAGGGAACAAGATGAGGAGGTACACTGCAAAAGAGACAGACATATGCAGTGAGGGAATTGTTGACAGGAGGAGGATTTTTTTATGAAGATACAGACATATGCTAAGAGGGAATTGTTGACAGGTAGAGGGATTTTTTATGAAAATGCTTGGGATGTGATTATGTGTGATGTGCAGTGGTTGTATTTTGTTTGTGAGAGAGAATGTATGAGTGGCAGCATTTGTCAAAGTTTGATAAATCATCTTTATACATATGGTAGAGTGATTAAAAAGTGCTGCATTACTATAAAACATGTGAACAAACTGGACAAAAGTTGAGGAGATGTGTGAGATATCCGGGAGGCTGTATGTGTTTGATTGACACCATGCAAATGGGGATGGGATAAAAAGATAGAATATGGTAGACTAAGGAACTGAGACTTTGCTGCAAGAGATTCATTTAGTTCTTCATTAAAGAGTATTCTCATGTAGTGTTCAAAATACAGATGTACATTATGATATATTCTTCTCTGCCCTGCTTTTTGTGCTTTACTTCATGGCAACATATGTTTTTCACTAATTACACAGTATGACAGTAGGCTCAGTCATTGCAAGGTGATAGTTCATTATTGGTGTTCCAGTTGTACAGTGTCCATGAAAAGTGTTATTATGCAATGCGGACATGGTAAAAAATTTTTTTCAGGAACTGTAAGTGGCAGTGTTGGGTGATGGGGCACAGTCTGGTAAGGCAGGCAGTCCAGCTCAGTTGAGCATATGGCAGCAATACAATCTGCATTCTTATGTTGTATTATTTTTTTAATTAGTTTTTGCAAATTGATATGCTATTTTGATATGAAAACAAAAAAATAATCTTTTTCTGGAAAGTCTCTCCTGCGTCATGATTGAAGTTATATAACAATGTTTTCTCACCAGTATGGAATCCACTGCATTTATAGTTAACAAAAATGAAGTATTATAAGAAGAGGAAACAGCCAACCCCATGAGTGAGTTGTAGGGGGAAAGTTTAAGTAATGCTGGCACAGTATGATAAGATGGTTGGTGAGGGTAGAACCACCACAACTTGTCCCTCCCTCCTGGTCACTCACTTCACCATTGCAGGCCCTCACAGTTGGCTTTGATTGGTTGTTATCATGTAAATCTCATCTTTTAAGCTTTACATCCAGCATTTGTACAATATGTCCTATATTATTGTTCATGACAAATATGATGAAAGCAGGATTAGTTAGAGAAAAGGGAGGATCTTCACCAAATGACACTATGCCCTCACTCAGATATAATGCTGCCAAATTAGTAGAAAATTCCCCAGAGCTAGTAATTCTAGTGGCCCCTTCATAAAATTTTTGGGTTGATGTCAAGGTATTCAAGTGATTTGTAGGACTGTGTGTCATACCTTTTCCACACTCCAACTAGACCTCACCATCACCATTCACAGCCACATCCACTAGTGCCTGCTGGTTTGCTTCTACCGGTGAATGGTCTTGTCAGCTTCTTTATTGTCTTCATACAATGCCCATATAATGTATTTACATGCGTAAATGGGTAAATTTTTTTTGTATGAATTTGTGTCATATAAATGTTGTGAACAAGTGATAAGAGTGTGTTTGGAGTTGATGGGTCAAGATCCAGAAATGTAAACCTTTCTCTTACATGTGTCATATAACATATATATTATGCTTAGATGCAATGTTATTTTATTTATTTTTTGTGTTTGTCCTTATATGAATATGTACTTGAAGTGTAATGTATGTGTCTTGACATTTTATTCATATATTGGCATGAAAATTAGGTAAAGAAATCTCCCACTGGGAACCATTCCCCCTCTATTCCATTGAATCCAGTTGTAAAATGGATTTCATTACATGGTTATACTGCTAGATTATGTTTCATTTTAATGAATCTCCAAGTTAAAACAGTGACTAGATGTACAGGCATTGATGAATTGCAGAATCTGAGTTGCTATCCTCTCCTCAAATGAGTGAATTCACAATCTAAAGCTGCAGGTGTTATATAGGTACATCAATAATCCTGAATGATTGAAACCTTAACATTAGATTTTTTGATTTTCTTTATTTTTTTCTGCATACAGCTCCAGAAGCTGTTCATGTTTCCATTCATAATACTGAAAACCCTCATGCCCCTAATTATACTCTCAACTACCTCATAACTCACCATCATATTTAAATCAACCATCACTAATACCTGGTCCCTTGCATCAAAACTGCTGATACACTCACTCAACTGCAGCCAAAAGAATTGCAGAGGAGTATGGAAATATTAGAAAAAATATGTATGAGGACATCATGTGGTGTTTGGTGGCTTTATCAAGTAAGTAATAAAAGGATAAGAGAGAGGTGTGGTAATAAGAGTGTGGTTGAGAATGCTTTAAGAGGATGTGCTGAAATGGTTTGGACATTTGGAGAGAATGATTAAGGACATATATAGTACCCGCTAATGAAGGGCGCAAGGGGCCTGTGGAACAGCCAACATAGATAAACATGAATTAGAACCATTAAAAAAATGTGTATTTACCACTCTAACTAGTACTTTATTAGTTTCCTTTTCCTATTTTTACTCACCTTGAAATTACCAGAAACTGAATCAGCAAGGTTCTAAAGCCATTTAGGGTCCATCTTTGCCCAAGTTTCACAAATGGCAACCTCCAGCTTAGGTAGCCTACAAGTTTTTTGTTGGATTCAAATCTGGTGAACTCTCAGGCCACTCATTTAAAAACTCTACTGCACAGACCTTAAGCTAATCAGTGAGTAGTTTGGTAATGTGGTGGGGAGCCCCATCCTGCATAAAAACTTTGGCCTTAGCCTTACACTTTTTGAATGAATCTGGAATCTGGTCACACAGTTGTTCGAGGTAACTATGTTTGTTTATAGTTTCGTTCATTGGCAATGCTGCAAGGTCCCCAATGCCATGATACCGAAACAACCCCATACCATAACGAAGTAAGGAACTTTACAGTGCTTGCAGTGTACATGGGGTCATGTGGATCACAGCCTGGTCGCTTGTACAGATGCCCGCCACAGCCGCCTGTCACAGCAAAGGTGGACTCACCACTCCACAAGGCACTTTTGAACTCAGCTGTATCTCAGTTTACATATTTATTTCAAAAATCAACTGTTTTCTTTAGGTGCTTATGGGTTGCAAGCAGTATGGAATGCAGCCTGCAGCTCCGATACTTAAGGTCCTTGTGTCAGTGGCGCTACACAGTCCTTACTGATACATCACTGAGCAGTCTAGGGTTTTGCTCTTACACATGGACCTGCATCCACTTGATTTAAGAACAATCAGAATATGTGGAGAGGTTTTTCTGGCCTTCCCACAGTGTTTCACATGGGTAAATGTAGAGATGCTGCTGTTATCATTAAATTTCTTCACCCGCGATTGTACTGATCTCAAGCTCCCACCTGTGATATTAAATATTTGCATACATGGCTTATTTCCCTTGTAAAATGCAACCATAAAAGCAATTTTGTCACATGTAAGGTGAGAATTTCCAACCATAGGTGGTAGAAGTAAGAAAGGGGAAAAAACAACAAAAATCCAGGGCCTAAGTGGGGAGCTCAACAAAACACTCCTGTCTCCTACAACACCTAAACTGCTACTGAGGTGGGCTTATGTGGTGTACTGGCACATTATTCATTTGCCATTGCATACTACAGGGTGTAAACTTCACTGGCAGACATCAACACTATCTTAGGAAGGGTAGGTAAAGTGTTTTGGATCATTTTGATTGCTGCTGGCCCACTTGACTGAATGCACATGTAGACTCATTAAGGAGCATATACCAGAATGTGCAACTCCCATTTCATGCAGCTGTAGACCATCTTTCATAAACATATCAGACTGCATGTGGAAATACTGCCACAAGTTGGTGTACTCAACTCCTTGAACACAGAGGTTCATTAGTATATAATTTAGACTGAATGCCTTACTAAAGAAGGTGTTCATGGAACTGATCCTGGGAAAAACTCCTAAAATCATATGTTATTACTTTTATCTTGGAAATACTGATAAAGTTAGTGGTATTTCTCCAACAGCTCCTCTAATCTCTCATTCAGTACATGACAAATAAAAAGTGTATTATCGTTAATGCCACCAAAATCCTTGTCTACAACATTGGCAACATCATCTGCCCTGGCACCTGGAAAGCAAAAATGTTTATGGCATGAAGGGTCTCTGGTGCAGAATTCCTCTGGCTGTTCCCAGATCATAGAATTGCTGACGAACCATACTTCATATTTGTTGTCCATTTCATCATCCAAGGCCTGAAACTTATTTTTTTTTAGTTACTGGATTAGAGGTAAGCATTTATAGAGTCTCACACCTCATTGCACTATCTGAAAGGGTTGCCTTTTCCTTGATGAGAGGTGGAGGATTACTGTGAGACATCTCTATCCACAGTTCTCTCCTATCCAACAATGATAGCTTTCTCCCTGATTCTCACAGCAAGTTGGATTTGATGATGTCCTGAAACCTCTGCCTTGTGTGTTAGAACAGTTATTTTGTTAGTAGCTGCAGCCAGCTGTTCCTTAAGGGTCTGTCTGTCCTTGCATAACCTGAAAATCAAAGGCATTGCAAGATCATTGTAAAACTACATGCCAAACTTCCCATTGCACCAGAACACTGTTGACTTGCTAGCATAATGAAATAGCAAACAGAATTTTTATATTACTGAAACTAAGGCTTAGTTGTCCTATGAAAAATGGTCACCAAAGTTTTGAGCATATGAACACTGACCAAGTTCCTTATGTTTTAGGAACCTTAGTTTCTTCTATGGTGCTGTATTTCCTCAGCTCAAGTGACCTGAATATGTATATTTCTTTTTTTATTGTCACACTATATAGTAATTTTTAGAACTGAAATGTGAAAAAAGCAGTAGACAAAAATCCTCAGAAAAAAGATAACAGTTGTCTCAAAAGATAAACTGACTTTATCATAAAAGCCTTTTCATCCTCCTTAATTTTATGAAATCTCTCTCTTCTGCTACCTTTTATTGATACATTCCCTAAGAAAAATGTTCTGTGATTAGCTGTGTCTCTGAGAACTTTAAACTAGGTGCAATTGTTTTCAGGCATAGTTAGAGATTTTTTATATTTTCAGTATTTCAGATGTACAGCCAGTCTTTAAGAAATTGTTATTAGTAATCTGATACTTAGATTGGGAGCTCTCAAATGTAGAGGGAGGACAGAATGAGGGAGCTTATATGCAAGACCAAAGCATGCCTGGGGGAATGAGAAATATGTTGTAAATGGGTTATTTGAAGAAGATTCAATTATAGTCATCTTGCTTGACAACAGGATATTGGACAAGGAATATCAGTTATTCTGTTGATTCTTTTTACAGGTATCAAGAATGTTTTGGTGCTTTTCTGTGCAGCCCTGACTGAACATAAGATTCTTTTCCATAGCCAGTCATACTGCAGACTCACAGAATCTTGTCATGCCCTCAAGGCCCTTCTTTACCCCTTCAAGTAAGTAGTCATTTTGTTCTTCAGTGATGGGGTTATTTTGAATCACAAAATATAACCTACACTATGCTTTGTAGTTGCAGTTTTGTACCTAATGTAACACCCAAATTTACAGGTCATTTTTAGTAACTCTATAGATTTTCCTGTGATGAGCACTATGCGTTAGCCTTGCCTTTTGTCAAAATGGCAGGAGCAATAGATAGAAGTAGTAGGTATGAACATTTAGGCAGGAGCAATAGTTAGAAACATTAGGTAGAAGTAGTTGGTTGGAACATTAGGCGGGAGTATTAAGTAGTAGTTGTCAGTAGGAACATTAGGTAGGAACCTCTGCAAACATTGTGCTAGAGTTGCTCTCTGCCAGTGGCTTGTTTAGGGCATTGCACTTAGGGCTAAGAAGCGGCACAGTAGCTCGATAATTATGGAGACTCTGTTGCTATGGCCAACCCCATAAGGAAGTTCCAGTTGAGAAAAAGCATTAGAGATATAGATAGTAGATTTATTAATGAATTTTTTCTTAAACCTAGTTATTTGATTTGATTGTTTTGCTTTAAAAGCATATATGTTCAACATAGACTGCATTGCACCTTTGTAGAGTGCCTAATTGGATAATGCTGTGAATGAGTTTATTGTGAGTGTATGTTGTTATGGAAAATTTTATGGTGGTACCATTTAGAAATAAGTTAACCTATTCACTGTTGGATGCAGCTATAGCAACACCCTCTTTAATTTCATGCCGGGGAAGAAAGATGATGACAGCTTTAAAAGATGGCAGCACATGAAGCTATCTATCTGTATCTCATGCCCAATTCCTCGTGGAAGTCCCATCAATTGGATGACCATGGCAAATGAGTCCCCACTTATCCCTGTCCTTACATGCTTCCTTTGCATACACCATTCCATGCATTCTTCCACCATTTCCCTCCCTTCAGTACTCTTCCACTATATTTCCACATGTTTCATTCACTCTGCCATTCTACAATTCATTCTTTTTGCATTTTCTGCCATAACATATCTCTCATACACCCACATATATCTTCCTTCAGTCCAACTATTCATACCACATGCTCCTCTCAACTATCTTATTTCTGCAGTCTGGATTCTTGACCATTGTAATTCATTCTGTGTCCATGTTTCAGCTGCATAGGTCAGGATCAGGAGGATTATGCTCTTCCTTAATCCTTTATTATTCTGTTTCATATTTACACCTCTACCCTTTATTATTCTGTTAAGGGACCCAGTGACTCTTGTACCCTTTATTGCTCTCTCCCTTGTCTCTCCTTCCATTTCACCAAACTTACTAGAGACAGCTCCCAAAAACTTGATTTTTTTGTCACTTCCTCCAGTCTTCTTTCCCCCATATCTGTAACACATATTAGTACACTTTCTTCTCTCACTCTATAGGGCTTTGCAGAATATATACGTTCACTCTCTTATCTTTTAAACACCATGACTTTACATTTTTTTGCATTTACCTTCAGCCACCTACACTTACACCTGTCATAAAACATACAACCTTCTGCAGCTCCTCTTCATTTGCAGCAAACATCACAGTATCATCTGCAAACAGGCTTGTTACCAGCCACCATAGGGCCTCTTGAGAGGAATTTTATCAGGGTGTACAAAGTTTCTTTTGGGTCCCCTTCCCTTCTCCATTAGTCATCCTGTTTTTATCCATTGCGGTTTTATGCCATGAGCTGTAAAGCAAAAAAAGACATTGAAGATGAGAGAGGGGTGGAATAGAGTGCTCTGTTAATTTTCTGCATTTTCTGAGATCTCAGGAAATTT
>JAUUDW010621913.1:0-11660 GCA_032361385.1 Panulirus guttatus
GGGAGTTTAGAGATGAGACCCCGATGCCACACCCTGTCAAAAGCCTTAGATATGTCAAGGGCAACTACATAAGACTCTCCAAAATCTTTCAGGGATGATGCCCAGACATTAGTGAGATAGGAAAGATTATGAATTGGCACCATCTGAAACGAGAAGTAGCACCCACTGGAATATGGACTGTTATTTGGAATGGTCAGGCGCTGATGTGTTTACCGGCGTGTTGTATCAGCGATCCACCACGGCGCTGCCAACGCGGCAGCCATTAACAGCTGATACCACTACCGCTACCAGCCGCTGTCATGGGCCCATACCATCAGCTGATGCCTGGAGGTGGTGGCCTAGGTACTGCATCTCGTTGTCAGTGGTGGAGGGATGGCGCTACTGATGCTTTGAGGATCTTGTTCAGGTTAAGGGGACCAGTTCTTCCGGGATTTTCCATGCTCTGGCCTTTCAGTATATCCCATGACCAGGCCTCTCATCAGTTTCTTTGAGCAGGCCTTCTAGTATTTCTTATTTGTATGTTAAGATTTACATCCCACGTATACGTTCGAGATGAGAGCTTTTAGTCTGTCCAGTGTTTGAAAGGTTTTGTTTGCCAAACTGATGTGGGCGGTAAAAGAAATGTGATTTTTTTTAGGTCGACACCAACCCGGTCTCATATTATGGTGATGTTAGCACGCACCAGGGATGAGTTGGTTCAAAATGCGATCATCGCTGGTTTTCCTTCACTCGTTTTGAAAGTCTCTCAGTACCCAACCTATCATATTCATCGTAGAGATTCGACAGTTCCTTTGTTTCTATATTCCAAGGGTGAGATCATCCGACTTAATCACGTCCGGATCTTTTGCGCATCACGCATTACGACCAGGTCTGGTTTCATCTGGTGTTCGATGAGCGGCGATTTCTTTAATTCATTCCGCTGTTGAAAATTTTCCCCAACTGACGAAATATCCTTTTCGGTGGTCCACTGAAGACGCTGTCAATGTCTTTCTGCAAGTTACCATTGTCCTCAGTTGGTTAGGTTACCGTACTAATTCAGGTGTCATCCCCAGAGGATGGTACACATATGTACCGTGGCTTGGTATCACCGTCAGGTATGAGAGAAGCTGTAGTAGCCTTTGCGTCTCGAAATGGCCGTTACTCCTCCTTTACACTTCATACTGCAGTATCGACATGTGAACTAAGACCTAAAGGTAAGTTTCGAAGATTACTCTCTCTCTTTCTTATTTACGCATTCAGCTGGTGTCACAACTTCTGTAAGATGAGAAATGGAGAATAAAACAAATATGTTCATATTTTTCTCTCTTTGAGACGACATGACTCCACAAACCATCAACGCTGTGCATGTACAAGTACATTACACCATCAACGATAATCTATCCTGGCGTTAGATTTTGTTAGGCTTTTAAAACTTCTAAAACTGCACACTTCAACAGAGAGTACAGAGTTCATGGCACGCACAAATATGTTCATGAAAGCCAAGTTAAAATCTTGTCAAAGAATTGCATGATTGCTTTAAGTAAAGCAGTACACAGGTACAAAATTTTCTTGTTATTAATCCTTACACAAAGACATCTTTAGACATAATGATTTTACGATTACAATCTAGCTTTAAGGGAAGAGGAAACATGCAGGGATGTGTTTTCAGTGCAATTCTGTTTCCGTGGACACAGCCACAATACTTTAACTTCTCTTTATAGTTTCTGGCGTTTCATCCCTCTCTCTACATGCGTTTACAACTGTATTATTATTTTCTTATCTGCTTTTTCTTTGAAGTATATAATATGATTGGGTTGGGTCTTGTGTCGACCAAGCTGGCAGAAGCCGCAGCTCCACGTAGCCCCTACTGCTGTTCCTCTAATGTGAGAACTTAAGCTTCGCTATGCACGCAGAATAGCATGTTAAACAACGTTTGATCATAATTCCCACGACTTCCTGTTTTTTTTTCTTTCGTATGAATGTAGGACCAAACTGGCCAGAAATAAAACGATCGTTGTATGTAAAAAAAAAAAAAGGGAGCTGGGCGGTGGTTCTATATTTTCACAGTACACACGAAAGGAAAATGTTTTACAGAGTTGCTGACAAACTGAAATAAATTGTTGACTGAAAATACATGTTTCAGGAAATGATTTGGAAATAACAATAGTTACACGAGGGAGGGATGGAGGGCATCCTGTGGGCTACCCGGTGCTGTTGGGGCCAGGATGAGTAGAACCGAGGGAAGGACGGCGGTATCCTGCGGGCCACACGATGCTCTGTGAGATCTGGATGGGCATGAGGGAGGGAGGGCATCCTGCTGCTACCCGGTGCTTGGTGAGGCTAGGATAAGTAGGACGAAGGGAAGGCATCCTACAGGCTGCCTAGGGCCTTTCGAGACCAGGATGGGTAGGAGAGAGAAAATGAGGACATCCTACGGGCTGCGGGAGCTCCTACAAACAAATGCAGGAGCATCCTCATCCCAGCCGTTGTTGACATCATCAGTAGCATGTTGTAAATTGGTGTCCCAGCGTTTCTGTAAATAACTTTTTTTAGTCCCCTCACCTTTTGATATAACCCAGCTATTTATATGCTTCTTTGTGTGTTTTTGGCCGTAACCTGCAGTTCATTCAGGGATTGAATGCCATTAATGATGATAATGATAACATAATTGTATTATTATTGTTATCATCATCATCACTTTTCCAGTGGTTGATGATGCTTTCTATTTAGACATCAAATGGCAAGTACATATACTGTGAGAGATTGTGGGAAAAAGACCTACAGATATCACCAGTGGGAAGGGGCAGGAAGCTGTTAGAGTTAGACTGGTGTTACCTGTTACTTTATAGCTTCACCATCAGCATTCTTTTGGGAGTCTTGGCCTCACGTGTCGCGAACCATCATCAATTAGTACATGACTGTAAGGTGTCCATATAAGCGGGTGCATCATGTGCAGGTCCTAACGTTTGGTGCAGACGGATGTGTCCGTCAGAAGTGAATAACGTCAGCGTATGACTTAGATTTTGACAGCGTGGCAGTGGACGTTCAGAGACTAGAAGTTCGGCGGATACTTAACCCAGGTATTCCTTACGTTGGTTTCGGAGGCCCATCTTCCCACATGGTTCAATTAGGGAGCTTTACGTATACATAACGACGGTTGCGGATGTCTTCTGGCCCCACAGTTCAATGTGGGACCAAGCTGCTGTGAGGCTGTGGGAGGCCGCTGTCCCCATGCCTACGCAGCTATCACATCCTGGCTGGTCTCCCACACTTCGTACATACTTGTCCAGCTTCTTTTGAAATTATGTCACTAATGAATCAATGACTGCATGCATTGTGTACATTATACAGTGTTCGGTCCCGGATGTTTAGACTCTTTTCCGTTATTTTACGTATGTTATGTTTGTGGTGATACCTTCACTATTTCAGTGGAAAATACTTTCGAGAGCAGAGTGAGCAGGATACTGAGAGAATGTACTCGTAAGGGAAGATGGGGCTAAGGATAGAGCAGGGCGCGTGTGGTGGCGCTGGGATTGTGGAGCAGCAGATGTATGTGAGATAAGGTAGAGAGAGTGTGAGGCGGCAGGCCAGGTGGGCTGAGGTAGACAGGGTGTCAGGTAGAAGGGACAGGTAGGTCGGGGTAGAGTGTTTATGAGGTAGACAGGGTGTCAGACAAAAGAGACAGGTATGGCGAGGTTGGCAGGATGTCGGGCACCAGGTATTGGTAGGGTAAAGGAGATTGTGTGTTGGTCAACCGGGGCAGGTAGGTGAGGGGATGGTGCAGCAGTAGCTGGCCGGGCCGGGCCGCTGCCACACTACCCGGAGACACTCACTGCTGGGCCATCATTAACGGCCTGTAGTAATGGCCTGACACCTGGTGGAGACCCGGGCTGTCGCGTAACCTGCCCCACAACCCGCCACCTTCAGGCTCGTCTATATTCATGCCTGCCACGTCCCGTCTTGGTGTCATCCCAGTCTGCCCGAGTGCTGGGGTTAAAAGACCCCCGAAATCAACTCAAGCTGAATAGTGCCGGTCCTCGCTCCTCCAGTCCCTCTCCCTCTACAGTGCCGTCCTTCGACCCCGCAATGTCGTTACTCTAGTTACAGTGCCGTCTCCCACCCTTACAGTGCCGTTCCTCGCCACTTCAGCGCCCTTCCTCACCCCTATATTGTTGTACTTCGCCCTAACAGTGCCTTCCCTCGACCCAGTAGTGCCGTCCCTCGGCGTCAGTCCCCCTGTAATTCCGTCCTTCGTCCTTTTAGTGCAGTGCTCCACGCCCCAGCAGTGCCATCCCTCTCCATTATAGTGCCGTTCCTTGCACCCAATGTGTTCTTTATTCATATTCCTGTCGTAAACGGAGACATGAGTCAAAGTTTCGCTGTATGACTAGTGATGGTTGGATGATGATAGGCTGGAACTAAATGAATGGTGATGGTGAGATGGTGACTGCCTGGCACTATACAAATGGTGATGGTAGGGTACTGACAGCTTGGCGTAGTAAAAGCCTCAATGGTGTGGTGGACGGCGCGCGTCCTTTTGGATGTGACCAGCTCCCTCCCCTGACAGTGATACCTCCATACACCGTTACGCCTCCCAGACTTGACGCGAAGGTTACGCTCGGGCATCGTCACGCCATCCACGTCACACAGTAATATCGTCACACTCTCTTGTCTCCATCCCACCTGCCTGAGCTGACCAGTAGGCACTTCGTCTTGCAACCCATGCAACATATTCCAAGATCAGTGTTACCGACAGCGTTATATCCCACATGCAACCTTTTACACACACACACACACACACACACATACACACACACACACCCACACACACACACACACACACCCATGTAGTGGTTAGCAGTACTGAACAAGAGTCACCGTGGGCCCGCATGGGTTCGAATTATGGGCGAGCGCGTCGGCCTACACCCAACCTGTGTGTTCATCCTTACCTCAGGGGTAGTCGTTAAGAGGGTACCTGGCTTAGGCTGGTGTGTGTGTGTGTGTGTGTGTGTGCAAGTACATACATACATATATATACTTATTTAAGAGACTGGACAACACGTGTGTAAAACTCCCTCCCCGGAACACACCAGTCGTACTCGCACATCTCTAGTGTGAGGTTCGATCCATCGTGGTGACTGGTCGGTCATGCATACGGCATTACTCAAGCCTGGTGTCGTACGTCAGTAGGAAGCGAGTGAGGTAGTAGATTTCATGCCACAATAATGAGAACCGAAAAGTTCGCAAGGAAATGTCGTCAAAAAAATATTACTTTTATGATATTCCATGTGCGAAAAAAATTGCTTTAAAAGCAGGATTTTATTTTCCGCCCGAGTCCATATTCGTTTCAGGCGGGTCAGTACCGAGAGCACACCAACTCTAGGGGAACGTGGGACGGACCACCGCTGCCTCACTTTCGCCCAGGAAACCCGGCCAAACTTTCCAATGGAATTTTGGTGGATGTGTCAAGGGTGAGGCGCGCTAGATCCCCGGGATCCGTTGTTTTGGCTGCGGCCGACGGGTGCTGGACGGGCGGCCCCCACCTCCCCCGCTGGCCTGGTCACGGCGCCGGCCACCGCCGCTCCGGCTCAAGTGCCTCACCATTTTGGTAGTGCCACTTGCAGTATAGGGTGGGTGGCAGGAGAGGGGGGACACCTGTAGCGCTTGGTTGCTGTAGCGAGGGGCTTGTTGAGTGGGGACCTGTAGCGGTCATGTGCTATGGTGGAGACATGTAGCGGTCGTGCTCTGTAGTAGGGACCTGCAACGGTCACCTTAGTGGTGACCAGGACTGCATCATATACGCATACTGTACTGTAGTATGTTGCATGTTATCAGTCATGGAAACTTTTACTGAAAAGAAAATGATATCTCTACATTGTTCACATTGCAAACTCCCCCGCTAATCAACAATATAGTCTCACTCCTTTATCTTTATCTTATTCCCTATGCCTGGCGTTACTAATCTTCTTCACTACTAGTCACCATTCTAGCCATTTATATACTTTGCCTCATGTGTCGCATACCTCACAAGTCCCTATGTTCATGTGTTTAGCAGCTCTCGTGCCTCGTAGTGCAGTTTATTGGCAGAACGTTCTCACGCCCCTGGCCCACCCTTCCTGTATTCCTGGTGTTAGATTCAGGGGGTATCACCTGCTCACTGGTTGCTAGGCAAAACCCTCATTATTGCACGTGTGAAATGCACTTCAGTGGTCATAACACCCACCGTAGCGACACAAGTTAGTGTGCCGGACCTACCAGTCGAACCCGAAGTATTCGCCAAGAATTCCGGTTGCTTATTTGGTTGCCTTGTTATTTAATGATGGAAAACATTAGAAAAATGCGAGTAAAGTTTTTTTTTTTTTTTGCCAGCAGATTGGTTATAATGGGGCTTCCGTTCCGTTTAGAGGCTGGTTTACAGTTCGGTGCGGGACGAAGCAACATCTGTGCTTCTCTGATCAGTCAGGTTGTTTTGTCGTTGTGTCCTGTACGTTTACGTAGGCATTACCTCCTGACTGCACAGGCACATTTTATAAATATTTGTGCAACGAATTCTTGAATTTCTTCACAGGATGGTCCATAATGGTTATGATGTATACAGGTTGGGCAGGAAACTATTTCTAGCCTTACGTATTACGCTTTATGAACTTAGAAATCCTAATGATTACATTTATTTGACCCTCTTCCATGTTTTCCATACGCCAGTACACAGGGGCTGAAATAGAATCCAATTTCTAAATGGCTTATTAAACGATTTTAGTGCAGTATTTGCGGCCTCCACTGAAAAACGCACGAAAGATCATATGAATTGAGAGGTTTGAATTCCAGATTATAACCCGTTCAGATGCGAGAGGACCAGAAGATCATGTGGAGGAGTTGGCCTGAATATAGCAGATACATTTGTTGCAAATGAACTCCTGGACTCCTCAAACGATATAGTAGCACTTGTTGTCAAAATTAAAAACCCAAACTTGATCATTGCATTAATCCATAGGCCACCAGATGCAAAGCCTCGTAAATTTACGAACCAAGTAAGAACACAGAACACAGCAACCTGACCCCTTCGGTACTACAAGTCAACACAGCACTCTAACCCGTCAGTATAGCTATTCAACCATCAACACAGCACCCCTAACCCCTTCAATATGACAACACTACCTTCAGAACACAGCGCCCAACCCCGTCACAATTTCATCCTCACTGTGTTCCCTCTTTCGTCTTCGTGCCATCCTCTTTACTCATCCACATTTTCTCATCCACTTCATCCATTTACACATCCACTCATAAAGTTCGCATCTTTCTCCCTCTCATATTCTCTCCTCCTCTGTCCTTTCTCGCTCTATCCTCCTCTCCCATCCCTCGCTCTCTCCTTTTTTCCCCCTTTCTTCCTCTCTCCACCCTCTCTCGTTTCCTCTCCCTCGCACAACCGCTTCGTGCTTCTACAAAACTGCAACTGGAAGCCACCAGTGCTGGCTGTTGGCGCCAGTCATAAAAACATTAAAAGAAAACTTTCCTTCCCTTCCCCGGGTAAGAGGTGATAGACCATGTGAAAAATCCATTTCCTGAGGCTTTGTTCTTGACAATACCGCCGCCTCCCGTGCTGGAGGTGGTCTGTCCAGGTTCCAGTCAAGTGGTCGGCACGTCAGAATAACACGCTCGACTTTTCCCCGCTACCCCTTCCGCCTCCCTAGAGTGGTGTTCCGCCAGGCTGGTGACGACCTCCCTCGGGAGTTGATCCGCTCCTGGAGAGGTCATCCCCCGTGTTCCACAGCCCGCTGGCTACCTCCCCAGGGATGCCAGGCCAAATATCCATGGGCTGCTAGCGGGATGCCCCTCCTCCTCCTCCTCCTGTCTGGCCCGCTGCTGGCTTGGTCAAGTCTGTCTGGCCCGCTGCTGGCTTGGTCAAGTCTGTCTAGCCCGCTGCTGGCGTAAGTCAAGTCTGTCTGGCCCGCTGCTGGCGTGGGTTAAGTCTGTCTGGCCCGCTACTGGCGTGGGCCAAGTCTGTCTGGCCCACTGCAGGCTTGGGTCAAGTCTATCTGGCCCGCTGCTGGCGTGGGTCAAGTCTGTCTGTCCCGCTGCTAGGGTGGGTCAAGTCTGTCTGTCCCGCTGCTGGCGTGGGTCAAGTCGTGAAACATGAAGAACATCCGATTTCAGCTAAGCTTCAGCCAATGTTCTCTGGGGGTTCGTCTGAGGCTTCAGGCGTTGACGGGCACTGTTGTCAGTCGCCTTCTGTTGACTCCACCGTCTGCAGTGCATGCCACGCCACCAAGCAGGTCCTCGTGTACCTCGTTAACCAGGATGCTCTCGTGGGTCTGTTCTGACCATTCTGTGGGTCGCAAACACTGTCTGGGGTGCACACACTCCTCTCTCTGTTCCTGTCTTTTGTTCGTTCTGCAGCCAAAGTAACACTAGAGTCACAGAAAGAAAAAAAACACGACCGTTTTTTCACTTCCTGAGTCATTTTTCTTACCCTTAGATATATTCTGTTGCTGCTTCGTTAGTCACGTCTGTTGACTCCCGTTCGTTTCCGTTACCACGGGATGAGGTCCTGTTACTGAGACCTGGTCCAGGGCCCACATGGTGTCCTCTTCCCTCACTCCTCTTCCTTCTCCCGGATGACTCACGCCCTGGGAGCCAACCTCCAGCCACCTCAACTGGTGAGGTACGCTACCTCCAGGCGAGCCCGGTCTCAGATTACACATGGCTCTGTCACCTCACTGTCTCCGTGGCTCAAGTAACATTATCATCAATCTCATCAATTGTGTTCCTTACTATGAACGTTCCTTACTATGAACGTTCCTCACGTGCTCCTCTGTTCCTTAGAACTGGTACAGCCTTCAACAGTCGCCATAAAACAGAGCTGTCAAGCTCTTATGTAAAGACTTCCGTCAAGTATCTCAGTCTCGAGTCTAAACCAACAAAGCTGGCAATTCCCCTGTCATGTATTTATAGTGGACGATGAACGGCTGTGAAAGTTTCCGTCAAGTCTTTGTATGAGTACTGTCACTTCTGTAGTAGCTCCTCGTATGGGACTGATATCAGCATTACTGTCAACTACCTGTCAAATCTTTACACCAGTGTCCCCTTCAACCTGAATTGTTCAGGGTTTACATCCAGACGCCAGTCAATTTCCCATTTCAAACAACTGTGTAATCATCCTTGTCAAGACCTATAAATCAGCCGTGGTTGTCCTGTCAAGGTTTGTCTCAAACATTCCCTTGACAGTCTCTCCTACGATTTCCTGAAACTCTTATCCTTTCAGCTTTTGGCTTCAGGATTTAACTGTCTGCTTCACTCTTCACGTCTACAACATCAGCTGACCCATGTCAAGCCAGTAGGTCTGTAATCCTGCCCAAGTGACTCTTCCAAGCAAACTGTCTTCCTCCTGCCAAACCACTATATCTTCCTCTGTCAAGCTACTCTCTCCTCTCACCTCTCATAAAACCTCCTATCTTTCCCTGTCAAGCCACTTCTAAGTCACTCCGCTCCACTTTCCCCCCGTCAAGCCATTTTATATTCTCCCCAGTTCCTCTCCCCGGTCGGGCCACCGCGCCTCCTGCCCAGTCACCTCCTCCTCCTGTCTAATTACGTACATCCCTCCGTCGTCCGCTGCCCCAGCCAGGCCGCCCGTAACTCCCCACGCAGAAGAGGCCTCCTCACGCCCACTCCGGCTCCACCACCAAGACCTCACGATAAAGTACCCCTACTGCATGTGCATGGAAATGAAGTCATTACGACCACTAGTGGCGCGGTTTAATCTATAATTGGTGGAACAAAAAATCAGCTGGACTAAAGAAAATTGGATTATTATACAAGAGCCCGACCATTAGGAATTGTACATGATGGAGTGGGTGTGCGTGTGTCACACATACCCATCAATCCTAAGGAAATGCTTTGACTTTATGACACGATAAAGATATGTCATGACTCGATGACATGATGAAGATATGTCATGACTCGATGACATGAAGATATGTCATGACTCGATGACATGAAGAAGATATGTCACGACTCGATGACATGGCTCGATGACATGATACATATTTGCCATGATTGGATGACATGATCTACGGTGGTGTCTGGTGTGACGTGAGGTGACAGTACAACATGAGGTACAGTAAATGGGCCACAGGTGTCGCCCTAAACAGGACGGGGTTGTTAACACATGAAAGAGCGGCTGTGTTAGAAATGCCTCTCATCTCTCCCTGCTACCCTGCAAAGCGTGTGTGGACTCCCTCTCACCATCCCACGTACAGTGTGAGGCTTCTCTCTCACCTTCCCCGGTAGAGTATGAGGCTCCTCCATCGACATCCCGTTCATCAGAGGGTGCTGTCACCTGAGGCAGCCCTGTACCTTGTGCAGATGGACTGTATCTTTCTGTAACAGGGACTACATACTTAAGGCTGCGCCCCTCACTCACGTCACCCCACACCCCAACCCCCCCTGTCACCTCCTCCAGTCAAGCCACAGGCCTTCCTCCCACGTCGTCCTCTCAAGTCAAATGATTCTCCTCCCTCATCTCTCTCCCAGTTCCTATACTTCCTCCCTTTCTCAGCCTCAGTTGTGAGGGAGCTGTGTTCCTCCTCCTGTCACCTTCCATCTCCAACCAGCCTCCCTCTCCTGTCATGCAACTCCACCTCTTCCCTGCCATCTTCATGGTCAAGCCCCAACCATCAGCTTGACGGCAACCACCGTGTCTCCCCCTTGTCAATCCCCCCTCCCGCTCCCCCGTCTCCCTGCCGGCAGCCACTGTGTCTCGCCTCTTGTCAAGCCTGCTTGCCGTCAACTTGCCAGACGGCAGGCACGGTGGTCCGGGCCGCAGGCGGGAGACGAGGGGGACACGGCGATAGGGCAGTCTGACCTGTGACTGATGTTTGCCTCCCGCCGCCTCCTCTCTCCTCGCCTTCCTCCTCAACTTCTCTCTCTTTCCTTTCAGGCTTCCTCTGTTTCTTTCCTCCTCCCACAGCCCTCTCGTCTCTCCTCTCCCTTGCCATACTTGTCGTCTTTTCCCTCCCGCCTCTTCCGTTCCATGTCTCTCTGTCCCCTCTCCCATCCCCTACACTTCCGGCTTTCCTACAGTAAAATATCCACGTCTACTCCCTATTTATCCTTCGGTCTGATACCTCCCTCTTCCTCTTCTGTTTCCTCTCGTGTATTTACTTAGCTTCCGTGCGTCTCCCTCCTTCACTCATCCCCAAGCGTCGCACTGCAGTGCATGAGCTCCTCATCGTCTGTATTTTCCTTTCATCCAATATTCATCGTTTTACATATTCATCGTCTTCTTTCGTACAAGTTCCTCACCTCTTCTGTTTACTCTCTCGTATTCTGACGTGTTTGTTCGGTTTCCATTTCCCTGTATCACCGAGTTCTCTTGTTACTTCTCTCTGTTCCATCTTCCTTCCATGTCTCCAGCCTCCCCACCCCCTCTCTCTCTCTCTTCTTCACACCAGATCATCTTCCTCTTGCCTGGTGTCCTGTCCACTATAAGGCATCATCTGCGTATCACCAACGCAGCCCTGTCCCCACTGCCTCCCTGCTCTCGTCTCATCGTTTGTCTCCCACTCTCATATGTCGCTCCTCTTGTTCCTTCCCCTGGCTTCCCATCAGTAATAATAATAATAATAATAATAATAATAATAATAATAATAATAATAATAATAATAATAACAATAATAATAATAATA
>JAUUDW010621935.1:624-11660 GCA_032361385.1 Panulirus guttatus
GAACTGTCCATTCACAGTCTGGCCATTGGGGATGAATTCACTGTGAACAACCCCACGAATGCTGAAGAAAACAATAAGCAAGCTCTTAGTCACACTGCGGACTTGCCTGGCCTTCTTCAGTCATGGAGATTTTGGGCTCTTCCACTGCAGACTGTTGTTTGGTCTGTGGTTCATACCTGTAGACCCAAGTCTGGTCCCCAGTGATGGCCCTCAACATGTAGGTTGGGTCATCCAGGGCACACTGATGGAGATCTTGACAGACCTTGGCATGGTGCTCCTTCTGATCTAGGGTCAGAAGCTTGGACAGGAACTTAGCAGCAATGCAGTGCATGTTCAAATCAGACATTAGGATTGCCTGCACTGTTCCATATGACACATCAATGATGGGAGCAATGTCCTTAAAGGATCTCCGATGATCCTCATGCACCAATTGTGGAATTGTTTCCACATTTTCGGGGGTTGAGCTCGTGAAAGGTCGCCCAGACTTCTTCTTGTCATCCAGTGAGGTTCTGCCACTTTTGAATCATGCGTGCCACTCAAAACACCTCGCACGACTCATTCCTTCATTGCCATACACATAATGAATCATGGCAAAGGTCTCAGTTGCAGATTACCGAGTCTGATGCGAAATTTGATGTTTGCTCTCTGCTCTAGCTTCCTGTCCATGATAAAATCGCAAATGAGCATGTGCATGTGGTCAAAAAACTCCCATAGAACAACACACTACATTCACAGAATGACTCCAATGGTAAGACTGATTGATGACGGTTATGCCTAACCGTCACAACATGCACATCACCGTACTGCCATCTGTTGGTGTACTATAGAACTAGTGTCAAATTTTTGATACCACCATGTATCTCTGATGCCTGTTCCCTTCAGGAACTCCCTCAAGGGGGTAGCCATGGCAAAAGTCTCCATACCTAGTAAACTCCAGTGCCACGTTTTAGCCTTTATTGCCTGGCCCCTGACAGGCCACAGGCAAAGAGTAACTCTAGTGCAGTGTTTTCAAAGGCTCCTACCTAATGTTCCAACTTACTGCCTCTACCTAACACTCCCACCTAAAGTTCCTACCTACTATCTATATCTCAGACGCCCATTGCCTTTGCGAACTCCTTCAAGGGGACAGCCATGGCAAAAGAGTCTCCATACCTGGTTAACTGCAGAGCCACTTCTTAGCTTTTAGTCCCTCACCCTTAACGGGCCACTGGCAGAGGACCCAATCTTTTTCCCTTAAATGATTCCGCTTCTCCTTTCCATTCCCACTAATTTCCTTACTGAACTCCACAACCACAGTCTTTATTTTAATAATTCTGGTGTTATCACTACAACTTGCCATATACGTGCATATCATATGTCAATCTATCTATATCTCTGATGCCCGTTCCCTTTGGGAACTGCCTCAAGGGAGTGGCCATGGCAAAGGAGTCTCCATAACTGATGAACTCCAATGCTGCTTCTTAACCTTTGGTGCCTCACCCTTTTCAGGCCATTGACAGAGGGCAACTCTAGCAGAGTATTTTCAGAGGCTCCTACCTATGTTCCTACCAACTACTTCTACCCAATGTGCTTGCCTATGTAGTTTAGAGAAATCACTGAAAGGTCTGAGGTGCCTGGTTGTGGTTAGTGGTCTGTGGTTTTGGTACATTATACATGAGAGCCATATGGTATCTAATTATGATGAATTCTATTATATTTCTAAATATAATAGCATCTAGCATAATTACACACCATGACAATAATGTATTGAATATCAGTCACAGCATGTACATATTAGATCTATTAACTGTTAAAAAGTTGTAAAGGTTTTATCAGTTGTTCTTGAGTTAAAGTTGCCTAATGTAAGTCAACCCTGTATCTGGTTTTACCTTAGTGAGGTCATCCGAGAGACGAGAGACGTCAGGTCAAGGTCAAGTAGAGGGTGGGTCACTCATATCCTTGTGTCAACAATGCCTCTCACTAATTTTAAGGTCATTTGACCTCATTCGATGTTTCCTCAGGTTCTGTGCACACTAACTTGATCATATCTATTTTCTCTCTCTCTAAATAGTCCCCTGAATATGTTTAATACATGAAAGCACACAAGATTCTTGTATTCCATTTTCCACGTGCTGATTCTGCATATACAAAATCACATGTTTTTTTGACTTTCTGCACACATGTATATACACACCCATGCCTGGGCTAGGTAACCATTTTATCGACCAACCCCTACGGGTGGATGAACAGCCGGTTAACTGTGGACTGATTACAGCAACCAGGATTCGAACCTATGTGCTTGACTCTGGGTGGCCCATGAGTGTGTCACGGTCTGAAATGATATCCACTACATCACAAGGATCCATACTTAATTCTTGCCTCAAGAGTCCCTTCTGTCTTCTATAAAGCTTCTACAAGGATCAAGCAGCTAGCCACATCCACTGGGCAGGACCACAGGTCATAAAAAGTTGTGTGTCCATGTGGAAAGAGTATGGGCCAACTGAGCAGTAGGTGCTTGATGTCTTCATTGTAGCAGCTGGACTGTGGGTATGAGGGATCTTGAGATATGTTAAATCAATGTCTGTAATGTCATTAATGAGGATGTCTTTATTGCTACATGATAATCAGGGCCTAAGATTTACTGCATGTTCTTTGAATTCAGTTACTGGAATTCTACTTTTTGCCAATATAAATACCTTTCCACTGCAAATAAAACCAGATGATTCAAGTGTACCCATATTGCTTCTTGGTCAGAGAAGAATTATAAACATCACAAGGAAAAAAGCTTTAATGTCTAGATGTGCAAATTCTAACTACACAAAAACATTGCCAATAACACAAATGTCTTAGGGCACGTTTTTTACAGCCAAGACTGAAAATTATTTTACGATTTACCTGGACAGTAATGCGATTTGGTGACTTGTGAATAGAGGGAGATGAAGATGTAGTCAATACTGAGGACACAACAGGTGACCGGTTACCAAGACCAGCAGGTCGAGAAACAGTAAGCGTAGGAGAAGGGTTAACAGAACCTGATGACGTAGAAGAAGGAAACAGAGTCCTTCTGGCAGATGACTGGCCCAGAGGGGACTGAAATCTTTCTGAGATCGTTGACAATGGTGAAAGCTGAAGATCTGAAATGTAAAGGAACAATGATCAAAATTCCTGAAAAATAAAGGAACAATGACTGAGATTCCAAGTCAGATTGTCTTTTTAGGTTAGGTTTCTTGGAGTGGTACCAAGTTAAATTAAAAAAAACAAAGACATTTCTGATATCAAGCGATCCCTGAGCATATTGTATTCAGTGTTATGTGTAAAGCACTATAACAATGGTCATTTCAGTGCTTTTCAGCACGAGAAAAGATATATAAAAATGTAAAACTATTTAACTAGAATTATATATTCTGGCTTCCTTCAAAAGATATAAAAAAAAACTCTAACACTATCAAAAATTATATAATCTTCCTTCCTATTAACATTATGGACATTGTGCAAAACTTCTTCAATACTTTTGTTCCTTCCATTGTCATTAATAATTCTTATTTGACTCAGAGACTCCCATTTTTTTGGCATGTTTGTATGATAATGCATACTGCAACTGTAGATGTCACACACTGAAGCAGGGATTCTCTTCATTAATCCCATCCCTTACTATCTCAGGTATATTTGGGCTCAGCTTTAGCACAAATAATTAACTCAAATCACTCACATTCCAAACAAATAATTGACTCAAATCACTCACATTCCAAAAGTTATCATCCAGAGGTAACTCAACTGAGGTTCCAATTTTCTATCATTTCCAGCAGATGCCAGTAAAGAATCTGTCAGTTCTCTCAAGAGATGGCACCACAAACATTTATCTACATCTGCAAACAACATTAAGATGGGCATCCCTCAGAGGAGATGCAAGCATCTGGCTTATCATGCCTGCTTTTCCACAGTTCATTTCACCACTAACATGCTGAGTGATGATGAATATGATAATGATGACAATGCAGACAAGCAAATGAAGTTAATATTTCATCTAATAAGAAGACAGTATTTATTTGAATGTGCGGACAATAGGAAGGCAAGGAATCAACTTGCTTTCTAATGTCTTTACACAAATATGCGGGTAATGATGAATATGACAACAATGACTATGCACATTCACAAATGAAGATAATTCTACAAGAAACTATAAGCTCTGACTCAGGTACTCCAGTTGGTGTTATGAAGTGGACTGAAGATGCAAACATGGGATGATATGGTTAATGAAAATGAATGAGCATAGCTTGGAAAAGCTTCAAAAAACCTTCAAAGCAGTAGTAGGAACTTATATGCTAATGTGTAGTACATGGTGTATTTCTAAAACGGAGAAATAAAAAAACAGTGCCTGTTGTCTAAGTAGCTCATTAGAAACTCAGAATCCAATAAAAATACTGAAGTAAATTATGTAAATTTGCATAGAGAAAGTAACAGAGTTAAATGAGAAAGTAAATGTCAATGTGAAGCATATACCACTGAAAATAGCAAAAGAAACCCTACGGAGTTCTACAGTTATGTTACAAGCAAGAAAGTCATTACCCAGTCAACAGGTCCATTAACTGCAGAAAACAGTGACTTGGTTCAAGACAATGAAGCCATGGCAAAAATATTAAATCATTTCTGTGTATCTGTATTCACGATCAAAGACACAAACCCACATCCCCAATCCAGTTTCATTAATGAGAGGGGAAAATTCTTCAACAAATTGACATAAAAGCCGAGGACATACATTTTGCAAAGGGAAAAGTTCCAGATGAATGGAAATTTGCAGATGTAACACCAATATTCAAAATAGGTAATAAATCACTACTTGGAAATTATATATGACAAAAGTAAAGCAGTTGATGTAATCCATCTGTATCTTCAAAAGGCATTCAATAAGGTTTTCACATCAAAGGTTACTAGAAAAAATGAAGTCAAATGGCAGCAATGGGGTTCCACTTCAGTGGATAGGAAATTGGTAGATTGCCCATCAACAGAGTTGTGATTAATGGTCAAGCCTCAGAATGAATAGATGTCACAAGTTGAGTGCCAGAAGGATCAGTTTTGGGACCAGTTCTCTATGTCATATATATGAATGATGTTGGTAATGGGCAGCACTGCAAAATATCAAAATTCACTTATGATACAAAGGTAGAAAATAAATCTACAAATGAACCTGCATGCCTATAGCTTCAAACTGACAAAAGCAAACTGATGAACTGGGTTCACAAGTGGCAAGTGAAATTTTCACATTGATAAGGGCAATATTTTACATATCAGTAGTAAAAACTAAGTCAGGCTACAGTATGAACTCTGCTGAAATAAAAAAAGTAGAAGAGGAAAAAGACTTCAGCATAATAATTTCTGGTGACCTAATACTAAGTAAGCTGTGCACAGAAATTCTTGGATTCATAGGTAGAGAGAGAGAGAGAGAGTTCAGGTCAGCATAATGACCTGTAGGTGGCCCAAGAGTGTCACCAACATGTCCTGTCCCATCAAGGGTTGGTGTGTGTGTGTGCATACATACAGAAGAGTAAAAGAACACAGTACCAGATTAAGAGACAAGGCAACATGAGTGTAAAACTCAACCTCATAATACAAAAGAGTAATCATGAATCTAAGCAGATGCAGCCAATCTTCATCTGTTCCTGGTACTAACACAGGAAATGGTGATCAAGTATGGGAAAATAAAAATAAATCACACACATCATCACACTTCTTGACCTGGTGGTCCTTTCCAGTGGATGAGGCCAGCTTCCTCAGTGCTGTGGAAGCCCAATGGAAAGAGGAAATCAGGGATCCACAGGATATTCTCATACCCGACCAAGATTTCTTTTAAAGACGAGATAAATAAATCGGTAACATTTGTGTCATGATACAAACAGATTCATGTCAGTACTGACAAGAAGAACCTCATACTGACTAGATTACCCGATAACTTGTAAATGTACGTTATTAAAAAGTGAAAATAAATCAGATTACCCGATAACTTGTAAATGTACGTTATTAAAAAGTGAAAATAAATCAGAAGTGTTAATTTTTGCCAATAATGTGACTTACTGCTGGGAGTAGCTTTATCACTGACTAGTTTTGAAGCTGGAGATACTGGAGTTGATGAAAGGCTTATGGAAGGAGTAATTGGATTCATCTCTGTCTCCAGCTGATCAGAGAAGTTCACATCCTGGCAAGAGGGAATGTCTGAACTGCCATTTTGGAGGTTCAGCCACAGAGGAGATTCTGCCTTCCATGCAAGAGAATCTAGAATTTGCTCCTCAATCTGTTTGGGAAATAATGAGAAATATATGAAAACTTTTTTTTCTGTACGTTATTGCTTCTCCCACCTTAGCAAAGTAGCAACAGGAACAGATGAACAATAGCCTCAATTGCAAACATCCAGTCTCAAGATATCATGAATTATGCACCAAAAACAATATAATATCCACAGCCAAGCCCCACAGACTATTCTTTGATTTACCTTGACAATTTCAAAGTCTAGCCCATATCACACCAATCCAGCTCACCATGACCCACACACACCGCTTATCCTCCGATCACTTTGCTTGCTATTGTGTCATCAGCATAACCTGCAATCATTTTGCTAACTCTGGTGTCAGCAGCAAAGTTCTTTACTAAGCTTTCTTTTACTTTGATGTTGATAGCTGATATCTTTATCATAACCAGTACTGACACTAACACCATTCCCTTTGGCACTAGATACTACATCTTGCTCAAACATGCCTACATCTATCACAACTCTGAGCTTTCTGTTACTTAGCAACTCTTTCATCCATCTTCGCATCTTACACTTAATGTTTAGTTTAGCTAATTTTTCTAGCCTTTACAAAATTAAGAAAAAAAGTCCATTTTCTTTCTTTGCATTAAACTTTCATGTATGTCATTGTAATGACCTAATAATCGCATCTGCCTACTCTATCCAAGTACTAAACAAATCCATATTGAACTACATTTATGTAGCTGTTCTAGAACAGATGTCCTAATAGGTGCTAATTTATCAGTTTTAGATTTTTACAACAGAAAGAAGAATTGGAGGGAGGAAATGAGAGGAAGAGGGAAGGAGTGAGAGAGAGAGAGGAAGAGGATGGGAGGGAGAAAGAGAGGCAGGGAGAGGGAGAGAGAAAACCTTCTTACCTATGAGTATCAATGATTATGTTAATTACTATTATATGTTAATCTTGTTTACGAAAATCATCTTACACGCAGTGCTCCTCAGTATTTTATAAAAGATGAAAAAAGGAACAAGGAACTGCTCCAACTGCCAGACAGAGTGCCTTCCTATAAAAAGATTTTGCATAAGGCAGAGTTAATGTGTAATGCTCACTATATATCTTGCTTGTTTCATAATGATTTCTACCGCCACACACATTGTATAGATGTCTAATCTCAGTTCACCCAAAAGTGCTCTAAGCCATTTATTGATCCCTATCTTGAAGAAATTTATTTCTACATTTGTGTCTAATCTTGTTCCTCACATTGAAAAGTCTCTCTATCTTTCTTGCTGGGCTCAAGTAAATTTCAGTTCAGTACCTTACTGATATATTCCAAATATTTTGAATACTAGGATGTGCTTTTAGATTCCCTCTATCTGTATCTACCAGATTTTTTTTTTTGGATGTGTTTTAGATTCCCTCTATCTGTATCTACCAGATTTTTTTTTTTAAGAATTGTGTGTACAATTGAAGATCTTGTTTTCCATTCCCTCAATCTCTCTTATACAGTGAATCTGAATTTTCACCAGCTTGTTAAAATCAGCCTGCTTATCTGATGCAAATTCAATACAGCAGCTTTTAAATTTGCTTCTTAGATACAGAGTACACTAAACATTTTTATCTGTTTTCTATCTCTTGTAGTTTTCTATCTCTTGTAGCGAAGCTTATCATACCACTTATCACCTGGCTCTATAGAATAATTTTACAATAGTCTTTGAATTTCAGGTTCTGATTTATAATGACTCCTAGACCTTTGATACTTTCTTCTATCTCGATCTCTTTTCCTACAAGGTTTAACTAAGGTGCTACCATTATATTGTTAAATGTTCCTCGACTAACTTCAAATTTTTCTTTACTGAATTAATCAAAGTGCTCTTCTACCCACTTATGCATTAGTCTTTATACATTTCATCTCTTCTTTCCGATCCTACCATTTCAATGCCTAGCGTTAATTGCAAAATGTCTTCCCAAACTTTCTCTTACCTCTCTGCCTATGCCTGATACAGTCTTATTATAAACAGTACTGAAACTACTACCATTCCTCTTAGCACACCACAAAGCATCTCAATAACATGTGGTTCCATTTGCTACTTTCATGAATTTTTATTTGTCAAAATATTGATTCAACTTCTTAGTTTATCTTCAATTTCATGTTCTGCCATACTTGTTTCCCATTTCCAGCATTGACTTCAATAAACTGTTCTTTTTCTATTCCATATTTCATGCCTAGCATCTACACAATCTCTTTGGGATCATTATCCCTTCAAACATACCCATTTTCACCCTCCCAGATAACAACCTCACTTTCTGCACACCCCTCCATGCTCCTTAAACCTTCTCCCTCTAACTCATCCCATGATTCACTTCTGATTACATGATTCCATACACTCAAAAACATTAAATACTAACCCCTTTAAGGTGTTTCACCAATTCTCTGGAAAGCTGATTGTCTGACTGTTTCTCTGACCGTATGACAGGTTCAATTATCCGTATAAAGTAGTAAGGTTCTACATGTCCAACCTGTAAAAGAGAATCACTCACTACAATTCAATATTTGTGGCGTACCATTAAAAGGCATTCAAAATGTGTATCACAATCAACTAAATTCCCATTAACAGAGGAGTAACCATCCTCACTTCTTACTGAAAGATGTCAGTTTGCATCAAACACAACCCCCTCTGCCCCTCACTTAGTGGACTATCAGGCCAACACAATCAATTTATATAACTTTGTTTACCATTTCGTTCTTTTGAATGCCAGCCTATCCTCTCATAAGGAAAAACAGTAACTATTTTTTCAGTGCCTATTTGAATAAGAACACTGCACTGTGAAGGTTAAATTCTAAAACCTTCCAAGTATCCTACTGTAAAAAGTTTGCTAATTCTTTACTCACTATACCACAAAATTTTTTAAAACTATACTGAAAGCAATGCACAACTATAAACTGCTCACACATTTTGTTTCAAATAATCAATCAAAATAAACAGCACTCCTTCTTTACAGAAACTAACAGCAATCAAAGGCTTCCAATAACAAGAAGTAAAAATTTACATGTCCTACATTAATCTATCATGAAATTTCTCTCAGTTTATAGATATCCTTCTTTTTCTCTCAATAGCTTTCGACAAAGCTTCTAAACCCTCTACAAAACTGAAAGATTCAGCTAAATTTTTTTTTTCATTCCCCTATATCAACCATGTTCCTTACATTTATCTCCACAATCAATCATTTCTATTCATATCTACATGTGTAAGATCTCATCAGTTCTACGGCTATCCAAAACAAACAGTGGACCTTTAAAAAGTGTACTTGCCTGTAAAGACCAGGGAAATCTTCTAGGATCATTGTAGGACTTGAGCACAATTTCTAAGCAGCAGGTGAAGAGGGTTCTGTGAAACAAGTCTTCCTTCAAAATGGCCTGCAAAAAAAAGTGTCAAATACATGCCTTGGGGATGATTGATAAAACAAACATCACACAACACTACATCATAAAAGGATTTGGTGGACGTAATTACCTATTTGTGCTGCAGAAAAAGGGAGTTTTACACTCGTGGGGCCCCATCTCGAACATTGTCTACTATCACACAACTTCTTAAATCTATATATGCTGTCTGCATAAACAGTCTCCTCAGTCATTCTATTCCATTCATTCATTACTCATACTATAATATAAGAGGACTTCTTTGTATCTATTTTGGCATGTTTCGTGTTACTTTCATGTAATGTCCTCTGATCCTCTAATTTTCCATCTCTTGCAGAACAGTTTACTGTCCACATGATCAACATAGTAAACGAAGGCTGTGATCAGGTCATCGCTCACTGTTCTCTCCTCCAAGGGCAGCAAATCTAAAGCCTAAATTCTAGATATCTCATACCACGTTGTTCCATCTCATTAGCGCAAGGGCTATAGTATCATCTGATGTGAAAACACTTTGAACTCGTTCAGATCCTCACATATTCTTACATAATCCCCTAAATGCCTTCCCTTTGAATCCCTTAGTTCAATCAGTTGCAACTTAACTGACAGTTTACTCCCTATAAATTTAAGGAAATATTTTGGATTCTCTCCTGCCTTGTCCACAATATTTCCAAAATTTTTCTTCCTACTTTCCAATCCTGCTATACTAATTCCTTGCTCTTTCTTCAGCTTTACAAATGCTGACAGCTGTATCTTTATCACAGAAGAGCAGACAGGCGGCTGCTTTGTGACATAAACATTTCAGAATATATAAGATACATCGAATATAATAAGAGACTTAAGTTTTAGCTTTCACAGTCAGTCCAGGAACATTTTAGAAATATCTCTTGATGCTTCTTTGTGCATTATATATGGCTCCTAGAGTGGATGTGAGCATTCTTCTTCTGTTTCTAAGGCAACCAGGCTAATGTGGAAAAAAAGCAAACCTGGGCAAAAAAAATTGGATCTCCAAGCTTCATTGTCAGGATATTATCACCTCCAACAGGCAATTTCCTTATATTCAGAGATGATACAATGTAAAAGTGTCAGTTTGCCATGCAAATAAGTAAAATAATGTCAGTCCTTGAGAATGCATACACTTGCAGTTACAATGGAAAGAAAAAATCAAAAAGGTTCACTAGTCAACTATGAGAAAAAAAATTATGACAAAAAGACATATAGCTTTCTGTGAATATTTCTATATAAGAAACATACACTTCAGCAGATTGAAATCTTTACATATTCCTGAGTTACCCATTATCTTTAATCTATAGTTATAACCTTCACCTTAAGAAACTAAAGGGAAGGACAAAAATTTGTAAATACTTTCCCTGTCTGTTTTCCCCCTTTCTCAATTCTCTCTA
>JAUUDW010621946.1:0-11660 GCA_032361385.1 Panulirus guttatus
CTAGAATTTGTGAAGTCTGTAAATTTTGAGTTTCCAAAAGATTAAGATAAGAATGAGCATATTTACATTCTGTATTATTTAGTGTATTATTGAAGTTAACGGTAAATGTTCAAGAATGAGAAAAATACTTTACGTGCGGTTTGTAATAAGAAAAAGGTTCAGGTTCAAAAAAAATTAAAGCCAAAAGGGATGAAATGAAAGGTGAGTACCAAATTCATACTTCAGATTATCTTATCTTTCTATTAACAATAGACTGCATTACAATGACATTTCATTTAACATTATTTTGCTTTATACTGAATTTTTATTTCAAAGCAACAATATAATCATTTACTACACGAAGGTCCCTTGCCAACAACTGGGGTTACATTCCTGGAAGATCCTACTGTTGGTAAAACCGTGGCTGGCAAGGTACAGGGCCTATAATGAAAACTTAAGGGTAACAAATTATCAAAAACAACACACCTATGCTATAACAGTACAAAGAAATGATGCACAAAACTCGGAAATAATAATATGAGGGAAGTATGTCACTAGTGATGCTTTGTCTTTGTACTCCTACAAAGCATCTTGCTAGCTGCACCACACTAAAGGCTATCTCAATGATTCTTGTCCTAGCAACATAACCTGGTTATGACACTCCTCCTCTCTTTCCCTAGAAATGTTGATCTGCTTGGTTGGGCACCAAGCAGCCCACATTTACTTCACACTTGACCAATGCATGGATAAAATACTGATGGTGCCATGAAAAACCATGAATACTCAGAACGTGATTCATAGGTTGGTAAAATGGTACACACTAGTCTAAGTGTCTACACTTAAAACCATGGTAGTTAAGGGACCTTTGTAATCGCTTAGTAAGTATTGCTACTATGTAGTAAGTAACAATGAGTGAGGCAGATAATGAAATGATAGCCAGAGGTCCTCAGGGGTCTAATTCAGACAATGTGGTGTGGGAATTGTGAATCTTCATTTCGTATTTTCTCAGATTTCTTTTTCTGATGATGAGATGCTATCAGAAGGTGAACCACCATATACTTATGCTCACTCTCAACTTCACTGATATGGTGCCAACTTCTCTTTCTTTTGATATCTTTGAATGTATATCTAGCCTACTCATATCTCTATCCTTTGGGATAGGCATATCTGTTAACCTATCTTCAACTCTGCCAGATGCTTGGGACTTTCTGCCTATGAGATGATTCCAGAGGTCTCCAGATTTCTAAGAGCTTATTTTTCTTTGACTAAAGTAAGGAGAACAGTGTCACTGAGAAACTTCTTACTCCCAAGAAGTCCTGCTTCTGATTGGAGTGCAGCCTTAAACCTGCAGGAGCATTATAAAAGGATGCTTGGGGTTGTATAATTAATTCATCTGAGGATTCTGACTTTGCTTTTCCATGATAAAACATTAATACTGTTACCACTTCCTTGGTATTGACTATTGTAATCATAATGATATCAATAATGGCCATAATCATGCTTGTTCATATTATCAAACACATTTTCATTATCATTGTCACTTTTCTTTCTCTTTATACCCACAGCTACTCATGCTTGGGAAAACTCTCCTTCCTCTGCTTCCCATTTAGAATTTACTGCTGCTCATAATAATTGTAAGTACATTATCCATAAGGCAAAACATTCCTTAATTCAAAGAAATCATGATAACCTCTCCTCTTCATTTACTAATAGGTTTTTCTGGTCTTTAACTAAAAGTTGCTAACAACTTCTGTCACTCTACCTTTCTTTCACTTTTCTGTTCTGATGGTAGTATAGCTGTCTCTACTCTAACTCTACCTTGGATGACTCTAACATTCCTTCATCTCCCTTATGCTCCTCTTACAAATTATATCCCCCCCCATAACCTCTTGTCAAACAGTCCAAAAGGCATTTATTTCTCTGGACACAAGCAAGGCTATAGACCTGATGGAGTACATCCCTGGGTAATGAAAGAGTGTGCTGCTGAACCTGCACCTATGCTTGCTTGTCTGTTCTGTTTATGTTTATAAACCAGAACTTTTCCTTCTTCTTGGAAGCATGCATTGGTTCATACTATCCCTAAGAAAAGTGATAGTTCTAACCCCTCCAACTATTGTTCCATTGCCTTGACTTCCACTGTTTACAAAGTCTTTGAACCCTTCACAGCTCCATATCCTCAGGCATCTTGAATCTCAGTTTTTTTCTGATTACCAGTATGGCTCCTGCTAGGTGAGATCCACTAATGATATCCTTTCCTATCTTACTAATGTCTGGTCATCATCCCTAAAATATTTTGGAAAATCTAATGTACTTCTCCTTGATATATCCAAAGCTTTTGACAAAGTGTGTCATTGGTGTCTCATCTCTAAGCTTCCCTCTTTTAGTTCCCCTCTCTCACTTTGCTCTCTGGCTGATCTGTCTCCATAGTTGTTGATGGATCAGCCTTTACCCCTTTCTCCAACAATATTGGTGTCATTCAAAGTTCTGTCCCATCTCCCACACTTTTTCCCCTTATTATCAACAATTTCCTTTCTTATACAAACAACCAAATGCACTCATATGCTTAAACCTCAATTCTACATTCCTCCACATACTTCAAATCTGTTCCTTCCACTCTCACTCAATCTGCATCTTGTCTCAACTACCTCATTAAACAAATACTAGGACAGGATATCTCAGCAGGGCAGATGAAATCTGGTTGAATTTAATGCCTCTAAGACCCAATTTCTGCCCATCTCTGTATCAAGAATTCCACACAACTTTCCTTTTTCATTTGACAGATCTGTATTTCCACCTCACGACTCAATGAACATACTGTAACATCCACACTATTTTGGAAATCTCACATTATGGAAATAGCTAAGTCTGCCTCTAAGAAACTGAGAATCCTGTTTAGATATCGAAATTTCTTTTCTTCCAAACAATTACTCCATTTATACAAAGAATTAATCCATCCATGTAGGGAGTACTGTTCTCACATCTAGGTTGGTTCAAGCTCTACATCCTTGCTTGACAGAGTTGAGTCAAAAGCAATTCAACTTATCTACACCTCCCAGGTTAACCTCAAAACTTGACCAACTTGCCCTATGCTGCAATGTTGGTTTTGGTTCACTTTTCCCTCTTCTGTAGGTAGTACCCTGATTTTTGCTCCCAAGAGGTGGCTGTTTGTGTTTCGTTCTGATGGTAGTATAGCTGTCTCTCTTGCACACAAAGCAACTCTCTTTGGTTCTTGTTTCTCCTCTAACTTTACCTTGGATGAATCTAACATTCCTTCATCCCTCAATGCTCCTCTTACAAATCATACTACACACACACACACACACACACACACACACACACACACTTTAATTTCTTGTCAAACCTATAATTAGCATCAGAAAATATCCTACTGTATCAGTTTCCCATAAAATACTGAAGGAGGAGATAGACCACACAATACTCAGCAAGCTACTGCATCACAAGATTACTGTGTGCCCAGTGACAACTCATGAGTGGGCCACTTTGAAAACTTTCTTCCCCTAAACCTTGAAGCTTTAGAACTCTCTACCTTTTCATGTCTTTCAAAATAAAAGTAACTATGACAAGGCACATTTTAAAATACAGGTTTTTTCATTTCCTCCAAAATCTGTGAATACTATTTCTTGTTACTTCTTTCTCTCTTTCTTTAACTTCTTTATATTTCAATTAAGGCCTAGCCTTGATGTGGACTTTTGTCTATGATTAGGGCCTCCAATATAAAAAAATAAGTGTAATACTATAATTGTACCAGAAGTAATTATTTACATTTCTAATAAGTTTTTGCTGAATTTCATGTTCTGGCCTCTAGTTATTCTGTCGTTGCATCTCTCAAAGAACTGTCCACTGTTGATATCATCACCTAGGTTTAGAAATTTTAAGGTAGTAATCAAGCCACCTCATACTCTTCTCTCTCCTATGGTAAACAAAATTATGGCCTGTTACTTCTTACTAAAATTCATTTCTTTTTTAATTCTGGTACCCTCCTTGTTTCCCTTCTCTGAAGCTACTCATTTAGTTCTTTACGCTTCTTTAAGTATGGTGACCAAACTGGAGAAGCATATTCTTGTCCTGGCCATGATTAGGGCATGTTTATGCCATTGAAACATTTGTTACAACAAAAAAGTTGTAGTATTCAAAACTTACGCAGACTTATGTATAGGGAGAAAGAAACTCTTCAGTTTAAGTAGTAATACATTCGATTTGCTATTAGATCCCTTTTGCAAAGCCAGTACAAATAATTTGCATAATATGCCAATACACTTAATTTGCATTTTATGCAAACTAACTTACATATTAAATATAAGGAATAATATAAGGTGTATTATCTTTCTGAAAAGTGTAAAGTAACATAATGTAATTTGCACAATCTGATCAAAAGTACTGACACTTTAAAGATGCTGTTTCCTACAAGTAATGGTTAGTACGCAAGATTCTGGTTTCATTTATGAAAACCCCTTTTAGTCACAACTTGAAAGACTGCAAATTATTATGACCAAATTTCAATGATTCCTTTGAATGTAAAAGTCTGAGATACCAAAGAAGCACCTAAGTTATTTATTGTTGGTAGACAGCTAAGGACTAGCGAGGTATATTACCAGTATTACCTGCCTGGGTATCAGAGGGTTAGTGAGGGTTGCTTAGTGAGCCAGCACTTCATTGGTTGTCAAGTTGCACTCCTCTGACCTAGGTAGCTGCATTTTTCTCTCTGCCTCACCCACAAGTGGAATATTGGCATTCTGTCAACAAACATACAATCTCTTCTTGTCATACGTAACACTTAACAACACTTAACTCACACAAATCATTCTTCATAACACTAGATTTTCCTGTGGTGAGCACTATGTGATAGCCCTGCCTTTTCGCACAATGATAGGAGCAATAGATATTAGTATTAGGTAGGAACATTTAGGCAAGAGCATTAGGTAGAAACATTAGGCAGGAGCTTTAGGTAGTAGTAGTCAGTAGGGACATTAGGTAGGAGCCTTTGAAACCACTGCGCTAGTCTTGCCCTCTGCCAGTGGCCTGTTAAGGGTGAGGCATTAAAGGCTAAGAAGTGGCCCTGGAGTTCACTAGTCATGGACACTCTATATTGCCAAAGCCACCCCCTTAAGGGAGTTCCAGAAGGGAACAGGCATTGGAGATATTAGCTAGATATATAACCTTTTATAAGTGAAACATTACATTTCAAAATAATGTTATGAGAGCAAGAAATCTCTGGTGTATAGACTTTACTTCTTGCAAAATCTTAACTCTACTGATGACTTACCTGAAGAAGGTAAGAATTATGTAGCATTACTCTGACCATTATCTAGAAAAAATTATCATAAGAGTAAAAAATAAATGTTTTCTTCCTGAGAAGTTTCAAAATGGTATTAAATTAAGTAAATTTCATATACAATTTTGTGTGAAATTTTTTCATAGCCCAAAGAGAAATTTACTTGTCCGCCTCCCACTAATGGTTTGATTCTTCAGCCACATTTTCCGTCTCTACCTGCTTTATGTGGCAAATCTCGTTGTTTTCCATCACTTTGTTTTTTAGTGTAAGATAGTAATATGTATAAATGGATTAATACATACAGTCCCCATAAAAAAAATTCACATACCTTTTTCTGTATAGGCCAAGGCTTGGTAATGGCAGCGATGTCACAAATAGTCATCATCATGCCACGAAGTTGCATTCTTTCCTCCTCGTTGATGAAATCATAATGTTTTGCTTTCACCAAAGCAAAGAAACCTCCACGCTTTCTGTTCAGAAAAGAGAAAATGTATAAAGATATTGTCAGTAATTCACTTGTTCTGCATTTGAGACAAAATGGAAAATGTATCAGCAACACTACATATCTTAGAAGCAGCTACAGCATTCAGTACAATGCAAAATATTGTAAATGTCAACATACACAGGTTGGTGTGTTGCTGTCATAACTGAAGCAGTCTTATTTACTTTTGTATGCCAGAGTCAACAAGAATTTATTTTCAGTACATCACAACAATTTGTCGTTCATCAGGAATCCTGTACAAGTTTGCCTTTTTCTCTTTAATCCCTTAACTCCAGCTAACAAATACAAATGTTCCCACTATGGCTACTACAACCAAATTTATATGGATTGTCTTTTTCCACCTTCAATGAAATTCAAAGGCATGCTTTTTTGGTATGAAGAGATGCCTTATGTCACCAACAATTATAATTAGCATCAGAAAATATCCTGCTGTACCAGTTACCCATATAATACAAAATTAGAAGGTATGTAAGTTTACTGGCTGATTTCCATAATTTGCTGTGCAGCTGTGCATACTTGGCCCAGCATATTGGTAATTGTTTCTGGAGCACTAATGATGTGTTATTGATTTGGTGGATTTTAATTGTGACTTTAATTGGAAAGTGATCTTGATCGTGATATAGAGGAAGTGAGTGGAATGTTTTAGAACAGGGGTCTGCAACCATAATAAATAGGATGGCCACTTTACTGGCGAGTAATCAGTGATTGGTCACAGCTGCTGCATGTGATACACACACAATATATATTATTATATATTGCAGTCTGCTGGGGATGGAAAGGCCTGGGAGGTGAGTTATTCATTGTTTGCTGACTATACAGCATTGGTGGCAGATCTGAGCGAGAAACTACAGAAGCTGGTTTCTGAGTTTGGGAGAGTATGTGAAAGGAGAAAGTTGAAAACAGAAGTGAATAAAATCAAGGTTATTAGGTTTACTTGGAGTGTGGTTTTTGAATGGAGAGAACTTGGAGGAGGTGGTGTTTTAAATACCTGGGAATGGATATGGCAATAATTTTACCACAGGAGCTGAGGCAAGACACAGAGTGGGTGAAGGGACAAAGGTCTTGGGTGCATTGAGGAATGTGTGGGAAGACGGGAAACTGTCTTTAAGGGTAAAGATGGGTATGTTTGATGGTATATTAGTCCCATTGGTGATATATGGTTGTGAGGATAGGCCTTAGACAAAAATGTAAAGGATAGGGTGAATGTGTTGGAAATTAAATGATTAAGGACAATATGAGGTGAACGGAGGGTTGATCAAATAAGGAATGATATGGTAAGAGAGATTTGTGGCAGTAAGAGGGGTATCTGTGAGACAGCTGAAGAGGGTGTGATAAAATGTTATGGATATATGGAAAGGATATGTGAAGTAAGGATGACTATCAAGGAGTAGATTAGAAGTAGAGAGCACAGGGGAAAGGAGAAAACCCTGGAGGAAGTAAAAGGATGGAGTGAAATATGCTTTGAAGGCTCAGCCTGAACATGTGCTAGCCCTGCCATCCTAGCAATTTTATTGTAGGTATTCTCTCTCTCTCACTCTCTCTCTATTTAGTTTCATTAATAATAAACACATCTACTCAACTTTATCAATAATTTCTCATCACTCTTTCCTCTTTAGTAAACATCCTCACAGTCAGTTAACCTGAATTAAAACATAAACTTTCTCTATTGCTTAAAAGTCTAAACATTCTCCATGGTTCTGTTCTATTGCCTCTAATCAGTCAAAGAGGGTGAAGGACTAAGTATATTCTCTGATGCCTGTTCCCCACTGTAACTCCCTAAAGGGGGTGGTCAGGGCAATAGAGTCTCTATAACTAGTGAACCCCAGTGCTGCTTCTCAGCCTTTAGTGCCTCGCCCTTAACAGGCCACTGGCAGAGGGCAACTCCCGGGTAGTGTTGCATATAAACCAGTTTATTTCCAAAAGCAATTATCCTTCTCACAACACACAGAATACAAATTCCAATCTTTTAACTTTTTTCACATGAATGCCATTACTATGCATGAACTCGTACTGCTTGGATAGAGGGCTGACATTTGAACTGTAACATATTAAGAAGGACTGTTACATGAAAACCACTAATTACTTCAATAAAAATGTTAAAATATCAAAGCCAACATTACCTGAAATATACCGCCAAATCAGTAGCAAGGATTGCATCTTCTAAGACGCTGATTACTCTTGAATACTCATCAGGGGTACAGTTGCTTAGGATTTGGTTTCCTGCTGAATTGAGAATCATGACACTCTGATCAAAGTGATGATGTTCCATTGTTGATGTTGTGTATAGCTGGGCCAGTGGTGATGAGGCTCTAAACAGCACAATACAGGCAATAAGAATATTGATAAAGAAATAGAATAATACCATGAATTCCATTTATGAAATAAATACAGAACTAATATTGATTAATAAGAGACTGAAGCATCTCATGAATCAATGAAAACCTCCAGTTATCAGAATATTTTAATTCAACTCCACCTAAAGATATTAACCCTTTCCATTCTCAGCTGCCATATGAAAGAGGTTATACATTATCTGTGAAAGTTTATAAAACTGTTTCTTATCTTAAACTTTCAGCAGTGGGTCTGTTAAAGATATCACCTGCACTCTCCATCATCTTTTCATTTGTCTGATATTTCCTTCTACCTGTCATTTGCTAATTTCATTAAGCAACTAACCATACAGGGAAAGCAAAGCAATCCAACCCCAGTTGCATACACACACTATTTCACATTGATTTCCCAGAGCTCCTTTACGATACCGTTGCCTTGTTTTAAATGAAAATCTGATCAACTAAGCAGCTTTTGATAACAATCTATGAATCATTTTAAACACAGGAAATCTTTTTAAATATTACTAGCCTACATTTAGAACTTTTCTATACCATGGAAGTACTACTACAAGAGAGGTAAAAAACTGATATCATCTTGTCCTTTTCTCTATCATGGTCATGATGTTGATGACTTTCTTGTGTTTCAAACACAAAAACATAAACCGGTCTTTCAAAATATATTTTCTAAATACAGTACTGAATAGATAGCATACAATCTTTGGCATCTTTCAAGGCCATGTTTGACCTGTGGTCCCTCAGTAAATGATCAGGAAAAGTGAATGGTGGCACCATCCTATCACTGATCATTCACTAACTGCAACAATGTACACATTAATCTAAGTAGTGCTACATTTGTTGCTGCCAAAAATACAGGCCATATACAGTTTTTGTTTCTGGATGCTGAGAGAGGTTTTTTTTTATATTTGAAGCACTTGAGAACATGTGGGGAGATACATAGTGGTACATCTCTCGTGGGTTGAAGTTTAAGACTGAGTTGGGAAGTCGGCTGTTTACTGCTTGCAGGATTATTTCAGTGCGTGTGTTTTGTCTGTTATATTTGCTGGGGGTTGAGGGATATGTGAAAAGAGGTTACTGAAGTGTGATACAGGGTTAGCTTTTTATTTCTACTTGGGGGTTGGTGATTAGTTACAGAGTAGTTTGGGTGGGAGGGGACTAGCGCTGTTGCTAGAATTGAGTGCCAAGCATGTTGAGGTGGAACTGTACTGGGACGATCTTTGTTTCATTGTAAAAGGTGTTGGGTGTTTTTGGTTGCTAGGCAGCCAGTGATTGTTCTGAGTGAATGATTTTGTATGGTTTGCAACTTAGTTATATTTGCTTTTGAGAATGTAGAAGTCCAGGTAGGAGAAGTGTAGTTTCACGTGGTGTGGATGAATTGTTTGAAGAGGATGTTAAAAGATTCTTTTTCTTGTCCAAATCTGGTGCTAGTTAATGTTCTGAGGGTATTTAGTTTGTGTGTTCCTTTTGTGTTGATGTTACTGGTGTGGGAAGTGAATGTCATGTATGTGTCCAATGTGATGCCCAGAATCGTTGTTTTGCTCTTTGGGAGAGACTGTCCATTCAAGATGGCTAGTGGGTGTGAACTGGATTCTTGTCTGTCTCGGGTTAAAACAGTGACTGGAGGCTTCTATGGAGATGCAAGCAATCAATTCTAAGTGAACCACTGTTCCAGTAGTGTAAAGTAATGCTACATGTTTCACGTTGCTACTGTGGTGTTAAGTTGTAGCAGGATTATGAGTTCGTCTGCATACGACAGGTACTTCATGTTGAGAATGTTTCGGTGGACAGTGTCAGATGCTTTGTTGATATTTTTTACCACTAGTACTGTAGGGGTTTGGGGCTTATGGTTGGTTAAATCCACCTAGGATATGTTTTGTGAGCTAATTGTGTCGTGTTGGGGTGGAGTGTGTGGGTTACAAACAATGCTGCGTGGATGGGAGTTGGATGTTTTGTTTGATTGAGTTGTGTATCATATTCAACGGAGTTTGGATAACGAGGATGGAGGCGATATAGGGCGGTAAGAGGAGAGGGAGCTGCGTGGTTCAGGGGGCTTTTGTATTGATATTATATTGGCACCCCTTCATGTGTTAGGTTTTTTTTTTGTATGTGTGTGTGTAGTATGGATTGCAAATGGGCTATAGCGTTTTTTGTGAATGTTCAGTATGTTGCCAGACCCTGTAGCAGAAGAGTTCTTTAAATTTTTAAATGCAATGATTCTATCAGTGGTATTGAAGGGTGGGCAGGAAATTTTTTTTGACGAATTTTGTGTGGGTTTTTCATGGCTTTCTTGTTTAGTGGTGAGGTTCTTCTATGGATGATTTTTTAGTAGTGTTTTGTGAGTGTATTTGAGTGTTCCTTCGAAGAAGGGATTTCCCTGGGATAGGTCAGGAGTGCTTCATGGTTGAGGATATTGATAGGTTGCAGTTGGTTTACCAGCAGTTCACCTTGGGTATCACGGGTGTGTGTGTTGAGCCAAGTGGAATGTTAGACATTGAAACCTTCACAAAGGTAGTTGTTAGGCTTGCTGGTGAGGTTTTGCTGTTGGGGATATTTTGTTGTGGGGTTGGGTGGGGGGCGGAAGCTTGTGCAGGGGTGAAGTATGTAGATACCGAGTATGTTGTTGTTGGTGATGTGAAATTTTTTACTGGTTGTATTTCTAGAGTGTTGTAGCTGTCCGTGAGATGTTTTATGGTGCCAGTGATGGTGGACGAGTGTTATGATTTCCTCCTTATCCTTGTTGTATGTCGTTTCTTACAGTTTTGTAGTTTTAAAAAGTGAGGGAGGAGATCTGGCTGTGAATCTGGTTTCTTGAATGAAAGCTTTGAGGATGTTGTGTTCTACGATCTGGCTGAATATCTCTATGTTTTTTGCTTCTGTTGCCATTGCTGCCGTGTTGCAAAATGTTTAGTTTGTCGTTGGGTTCTGTGGAGGAGAGTGGTGTGTTTGTGAAGATTGGGATTGTGTTTGATAGGAATTCGTTCTGGAGGTGAAGGGGTTTATGATGGAGTTTTGTGAGTTGCTGTTTGAGTGGTTGCTACAGTTCCAGTATTCTGAGTAGTCCCTAGCGGATGACAGCGATGGGCAATGGAGGTGATACCACTAACTGCAGTCGGAGCATCTGATGGAGTAGTACTCTGTTATGATAGGCATTTGGCACTGTGGTTAGATGTGTACTGGTGGTCTAATGGTTAGGGTATAATGTCACTGACTTGCGTTAGTAGCTGGGAAATGATGACCGGGCCATCATCTCCCAGTAGTGAAATAATGTGTGTGAATGTGTAAGATGTCTGGGTATGACCCCTGGTCCGGCATGACCGATGGGGATATATCGAGGCTGGGCTCCATGAGGGAGGTGAGAAAAGTGAGACCTTTTTGGGGAGCAAGCTGATAAAAGGTGCGGCTCCTTTCGGCGGCATCCCAGTATAATCACTGTAAGTGTAGGCTAGAGGCTGCTACAGAAGGAAACCCTCTAGTCCTCGTGCCTGCAGTGCTACCGTGTGCAGCTGGGTTTCATCAGCAAATATATATATATATATGT
>JAUUDW010621979.1:0-11658 GCA_032361385.1 Panulirus guttatus
GGATATATATATATATATATATATATAAGAGAGAGAGAGAGGCAGAGAGAGAGAGAAGTAAATATCACTATAATTGTTGGTTTTATTGAGACGGTATTTAAAGGAGAGCTTACGATCGACTGAAACGTCATAACAACAGTCTCTTCCCTTCCCCTTCCCCTTCCCCCAATCAAAATCCATTTTTTTCCAGGCGGAGAGGAATAACTCCGACTGGAAATGAATAATGAGAGACATGCTGTATTTACATTCGTCCCACGAGACCAGGATCAGCAAATGAGGTCGATGATGTCGGGGGAGACGACGGCCATCTGGTGGCGGTGTAATGACACTCCTCCACAACATTCTTTCCCCGCAGGCAAATCTTCAGGCGGACTGAAACAGCGTCGTTATTTTCTAATCATTTCATTATCGGGGAAGTTCAGCAAAGCCAGCAAGCCACAGTTGCCGCAAACTAATGATGGGACTCATAATAATATAGACACAGGTCTCGAGACTCCCACCACCAACCAGCAGTGTGGAGGTCGTGGCGGTGAAACTTAAATGGAAAGAGCGAAACTTGTGGCTGAAGTTGTCACCAGCCTAGGCAGTGATGACGCCTCCTGACCTATATTGGCAGAGGGAAGCCAAAATATCCTCAGCCAGAGTAGAAATAATATCCAATTTAGTTGTAGATGATATGCAGTTAGAAAGCACCAAAACACTTTTAATATTTCAACTTTACAGAAATATATATACTTATGCAGAAGAAGGATAACGATTACTGGAACAAAAGAAAAATTCTTTTAAAGTCTGGTAGGAGCATGGAACGTTGGCTGGGACTAAATGGATGCTCTCTTTTTCTTCCTTCCCTACTAGAATCTAAACGGACTGTGGGAATAAAGGTAGGACAATAATGTGAATAAAGAAATAGGCGTGAATGAGTAGAATCACTGGGTAGTAGAAATACACAAATTACAGTGTACTCCGCCTGGAGAAAATATGGATATGGAAATGGAAGTAAAGAGATAAAGGATAAAGAAGACCGACGGTGATATAGAAAAAGAATATATGAAAGGAACAAAGGTTACAGACGTGAGGCAAATACCAGACACCCGCCTGAAGATTATCATAAAGACCAGACAATATAACCCAACAATATCAACAACAAAAAGGGAATCAGTGACATGGAGAAGCATACCAGGGATGACCAGGACTGAAGCATGATATATGAACAAGACTGAAGCATAATGTACGTTGATTACTGCAGGCAGCAAGGTGAAACGATGAGACCTGGAGAGATAGATATTCATGAGAAGCAGATGAGGAGACACTTGGAACAGATGCTATAAAGAGACATTATGTAGATGCACCGAGAAAAGTCACCGAGGCAAGAAACTGTAAGGAAAACCAGAGGAATATTACGATAAAGAAATGAAGATGATATAAGGAAGGTAGGCGAGGAGGAGGAACACAGTTGCTTTACGGACAAAGACGAGAGAAGCATCGAAGAGCGACAGTGGGGAGATATACCCGTACTGGGGAGACACTGGTCTTAGCAGTGTTATACCCTGATGATGTAGTGCGTTTGATAACGTGAATTTTAGTGAATAGCGGCCAACCTGTGACACAGAGCAACACAGTTATCACACGACGTTAGAACTCATCGCAACACAAAATACAGAAGAGGAAATAGATAAAAGGGACGCTCATTATAGCCCTGCAAATACTGCTATCAGTTTTTTAAAGCTCGAAACGGAGCTAATTTCAATATACAATATTCATCGATAAGACTAAAAGTCTGGTAAACGGTAATGTAGATTATGTAAGGGTTTAATAAGAGCGTTACAAAATGAAAGGTGTCACTGTCATTGGATAAAACAATACGTGTCACAGCAATCCATGTGAAATGAATACTCGGCAGCGTGACGTAGCCTCTAATTCACAATATTGTCCGTCTGTCTGTCTGTCCTCCTGACAGTCTGTCTGTCTCTCTGTCTAGCTCTTTTTTCGCATTAGCAGTTGTGCATTTCATAGTCATTCTGAACCGTGTTGCTCAATACCTTTATTCTTTTTCTTTCAAAGATAAATAGAAGGAAAGTAAACTCATATAATTTACTCGCGTCATATACATCCAACACCAAGTGCTGATCTACCGTTTAAAAAGAAAATCATAATTAGTTGCCTAAAGCATAAAGCAGAAAGGCATTTTCAACCAGAGATCTTAGTCCTATGCGATACCTGTCGACCGACTTTATTAACTGGGCTTCCCTTACTTTTGCAATACCTTCTGCAGGCAAACACAATTATGTGAAATTGAAATACATTATTGTATATAATCACCATATAGCAATTCATAATCTACTGTGTGCTTAACACTGATACCGTATGTGTATGCAACGTGCTACAGTACAGCAGTCAAATGGTAAATCGATCATGATCATACACATTTAGGATATGAGAACGGGTACATGACCGGGAAGGTAGCGAGTCAAAGACAGAATAAACTGTAAACTCTTTCGAGAGCCAACTAGCGATTTAGAGAGTAGGAGGTGATGGCCAGCGACTTAAACGGGTTTGTTCTGATTGCACGAGACAGTGCTACACAGGGATCATTATAGAGCTACACATGCTTTGCCGAGAAAAATTTTCCCATGAGTGCTGCACATTTACATATATAATGATATATATGTAAGTGATCTTAATACACCACAGTGATGTCTATGTATGTCCAGAATCATAGGGATATTACAGATAGATTTGAAAATTTCACTGGTAATAATAGTTTTGTTATTTTCGATAAAGAAATATCAATTAGAAATTGCAAAGAGGATTCCATATATCCAATAAATATATTAGAACCTCCATGATATCAAGGCTCTTTGATACTTAATCTCGGGTCCGATAGGAGTTGTGAAAGACTTTGTGCATTTTAGAGACATGTTTGCGCGAAGAATTTTACAAATGATGGAATAGGGAGGTGATGGTACAAAACCATTTGACATTGGACTATGCTGCAGATATTGTGTCATGAATGTTTCAAATCGTAAATTACACGAGAGAAAATGGCAGTCGGACGCACTTAATAACTGGATGAATGCAGAGAACAGAATAGCAAGACGCAATCAGTAACTGAATGAATCAGAAGAGAATAATATGATGCATTCAACAACTGAATGAATCAGAAGAGAGCAGCATAACGAATCAACACCTGGATGAAATCTAGGAAGAGTAGCATGATGCCCTCAACACCTGGACACGACTGATCTCATAAATACGCCAGGAAGGAGACAGATGTTTTGTTCCTGCTGGGTGATAGGTTGTCAGGCTCTCACCGTGGTCACATCGTTGCCTGAAAATACATCTAATCTACTCTTTACACCTTCGGAACAGTGTCACTCCTACCGGCTTTTTTATACGTATCTTTTTACGTACGTTCAAGATTATTTGTAATTTTTCCCATTGTGTTCCCAGTTTTTAAGAAATCTCTTCACGATGAAGATTATTACCAACCACATGGAATTTTCCCATTCTTCCCTCAGTGGACTGACATAAGAGCATCCACGCCACCATTATAGACATCTAATTATGTGAATTATTCATTATGGCAACTGTGTATATTTTTTTGGGGTGGTGGTGAGTAAACACAGGGAAAAGCGTCCGAGTTTTAAACTTGGATGCTCTCCCCTGTGTTTACTTACCACCTCAATTTACACATCTAATTATCTATCCCAATATTAGTTCACACGGCAAATATCGTTCTCAAGGGCAACTCGTATCTAAATTAATACAGAATTGAGGACTGTGATCAGTACCAGTTGCGAGCAGTCAAAGGAGGCTCGAAACGACTGAAAATTCCTATTTGAATGAAAGTGCAACCGTGGCACAGGGTAGAAAATAGTTTTCATCATCGATCAAACTGAAATTTTATTATCTACAGATCTGAAAGTTATATGATGATTATCCTTCTAGCACAGGTTTCATACATCTTTCCTTCTGTAATAATTAAAAATACGTATCATTCGAGCTGATTTCTTCTTTCTACTTTTATGCAGCATATTAATCTAATATTTTTCTTCCATTTTTTTCCATGCTTTCATTTATCAAAAACAAATCAACAATATCAAATGAGTTTTACCTGCTCTCTGTTAAGTGTCACATCCAAGAACCAAAGCCTAAGCTAACGGCGACGAATGTGACTATGGTCCTGGCGAAGAACTCGATAGTTGTGATGACGAGCGTTAGCAAGGGTGACCTTCCCGCCTCCAGCAGGGCTATGGCTTCAGGTTACTCATGGTGCCCGCGGGCTTTAGTTTTCGAAGGATACACAAAGTGTTCCCTAGTTCGCTTCTAACGCATGTTTTGGTTTGATATATTGTCCTGAGGACATATTTGGAGTGAAAAAAAAACGATTATTCATCTGAGGTATTCTGAAGATTTAAGAATGCATAATCTTGACAGTTTTCCATCTAACCGACAACTGGCTGGACAGGGATATTTGGCTGTCGTGTATAATCTTAATGTTAGAGGTGTGTGTACTGCCTGTGGAATTCAACAAGCACTCGCACTATCAAGAAACTAACAGACTATATAAAGGTCAAGTAACCACCACAGCCAAATCATGCTTACCTGAACCTGTCTCAAGTTACAACTTCACTTGCGAAGAAAGACAATTACTCAATTTAGGATTACACTGCCACTTGCAACTTAGTTTCGATAAAACTGGAAGGAAGACAAAGATGAAAATGTTATACAAGTCCAGGCTTAATATAGCAACTACGGTCGGAGATCGCCAAACGTCGTAGTTAACCTTTGATAAGGGGAGCGTTTAATTTCAGCATCTCTGAAATACGGTACATAGTGGAGTTGAAGTTATGCATAAGCTTAAACTGACTATGGTTTATGGGAAGGTGTGTCAGGCCTTAATACAAAATTCTTTTTGTTGCATCCTGCAACATAAGTCAACCTAGAACAAGTCCCCCACCAGCGCACAATGTAAAGGATATCGTACAGAAAAACGCGGTAAAAGAAGCACAGAATTACGAATTATCTCCCCTCCATCAACTTATAAACTCAATGAGTGCATAATTCACATAAGATACCGTATTAGTTTGTAACCATGGAAAGCAAAATGTACCAAAAAGAAAAGCATTTTCAAAAGCGAGATAAAAAAGAATCTAGAGTGAACTTAAAACTAAAATGGAAATCATTTGTGGAAATGCTTGCGCACAGAAGTGGTACAAGGAACCACGAAAACAGTCAGATCTTTCAGTGAACCTGAAACAGTGGTAGTGGTTTCCAGAGGTGGATCAGTGCAACTGTCTACAGCTAAGCTTATCTATATTATTTAGTGCCCCTAATTCAGGCCATGAAATAGACGGTGCCTAGTGAAATACGATTACCAAAGAAACAGCTAGGGTCCATCCATGTCGACTCATATTACTGTTGCTATATGCCCATTTCAGTGCATGAAATTCAGATACACGGAAGCCAGTTTTTGATGAATTTTGGTCAGGCTGACAAAAAATGCAAAAGAGCATCATACATGTAAAATATATAGAATCAAGTCTAACAATGACCTGAGTAACTGGTCACTTCCTATATCAGATCCTTTATTGCCTAGTCTAGGGAAGTTTACATGGACAAGAAAACAAACCTTTCTCATCGGATGTGCTGGCTATACCTAGAGCGCCCGATGTAGGTTTAAACCTTGGTTGTGAGTGAGTAACATCACTAGCTACTAAAAAGAACACAACAAATCTAGGAAATACTGACTCATTCAGTATATATAACATATATGTAACTGCCAATACTTTATTTCTTTTGGCACACATTACATTCTCGTTCAGTTGTTCAAGATAAAGTCTTTCAGTTCTTGTAACATTTTGTAAGTATTTGTGGGTTTATGCAACCAAATTCACGTATATTATTACCTTGTTTAAATTCATTGATAAAATATCCTTTTTCATAGATTTTATCATGCATTATTTCCGTTCTGTGACATACAATCCTAAATGATTAGTACAACGATCATATAGGCATAACCAGCGTATCATTTCGAACTGATCATACAAATGATATCCATTAACGACATTTCGTTGAGATCCCTTAGTCTTTTGATCATGAAATGGCGCTTTCCGACCACTGTGCTGCCCCTGACTTAACCATAGAAATGTCATAAAGAAGAGAGTGAAGAAAAAACGAGCAATGTTAGACTTTTGAGAAAGCGTACAAAAAAAAAAAACTGCTTTTCAGAATGTGGCACAGCGAGGCTGTTTGAGAAATCACGGAAAAGTAAATAATACGAAAGCTTGGCGATGCGGAGAAAATAAATATATTTACTGTGGTTTGCCGAATACTGCGTAGTCTAAGTACAATATGTGGTTCTTTTTACACAAAATACTTGCATAATGATTATTACAATGTACTATAATTATTACAATGTACTTTGTTAACCTGATACTTCCTGTACAGTGCACATAATTAAACTAATCCCTAAATTGGTGTCACAGGCGAAACAATGGGGATCTTATCGTACATTCAAAGAGGATTTGTACTGCGTGAAACAGAATTCGTAACCGTTACGTGAGCGGTCTTTGCATTAATAGCGCGATACATAGAATTCTATTATCTAGGGAATTATATAAGCAGTACAGTATACGGTTAACTGGTGATGAAACACTTTGAATATATATATATTGTTGTTTGTCCTGTGCGAGCTTGGAACATTATGCGCTTAAAAACAAAGTTTTCCTCTTGATGAATAGTGCGGCAAATGGTAGAAAGTAGTCAGTTTTCGCTGGGGTGGAATCACTTTCCTGATATTATATGAACGCTCGCCAGCTGCCATTTACTGTTGCCACTGCTCGTACGCTTCATATTCAACCTGCATCCTCGTCTCCCTCGAGTACTCTTTCCTGACGCAAAAATGAGAGTTCCTCCGAGGGAGACATTCTGAACTCGGTTCATACAGAGTTTCACGTAGACATACATGAAAGTATCACAAGAAACCTGCATAAAATAGCAATGCGATCGCTCAAACAGAAAATGGAACTTAACGTTCCCCAAAAGATACATATGAAAGAATAAAAAAAGATTTCCGAACCTGAAAATGGCAAAGAAAACATACTGTGACATTGTATGAAAAGGAAATTTAAAGAGAATCAATCTTGCGTCACAGCTTGCAACGATTATTCATTTGATGTAGTTTGTTGTCTATTTGAAAAAAAAAGGAAGTGCAGCTTCGTTTGGGGTTAATTCGAGCTTTCATGAATCTGTCTCAAGAGAGAATGAACAAAAATGTTAATATCTTTGGACGGACATCTAGATAAAAGAATTTTTTCAGAGAAAATGACTAGTAAGAAGTCAAAAGCTAATAATGCTACAGGGAAACGAGATTAGAAATCAACCCCCAATGATGCGGCGGTTCCATGTATATACCCCAGTGTGGGATTTTTCTAGAAATGAAAATAAAAGTTCCATTTTTCTCCATTTCATATGAAAGTACTCTTTTTTTTTTTGCTAAGACAATGATTACTAAGAGCGTGGTTTATCTGTGTATGTTGAGGCTCACAAATGAATATTTTCCAGGCGTGTTAAAGCTGTCGCCATGGCCGACTATACCAAACGAACAATGACTTTATCCTATAACGCAACACGTACGCAGTTACTTTACGTCAACAGTTTTATCATTTCTTACACATACGTTTATGCAGTTTCTCAACGCAGTGTTGATATTTCGCCTATTGCAAATGATCGCTCTTTCGATACTTGACGTAGGATAAGGGTATGTGACAGGGTTGGCAAGGCGAGTCCGGAGGGTACAAGAAAAAGACAGGCAGTAGTCACAACATAGCACTTGGGTACGACATGAAGATAGCAAGTGAAAGACGGTGCTGGTTATGTTAAATGGGACCTTCGGACAGTAGATGGTAAAGTGGACTACAGCAGTGGATGGACTGCGTAGTAGTTAGGGGGAGTGGGGGGAGGAGATGGAGTGTTTGGTGGTTATAGGTTGGGATGGAGAGAGGTGTGTGTGGTGGGATAGGAAATGGGTGATATGTGTGGCAGGGCAGGAAATGGGTGATCTGGGGCAGACAGGGTTGATACGCGAGAGGGAGAATGTAGGAGGAGGATGAAGGAAGGGGTGGTACGAGGAAAGGGAAATAATGAGGGAGGAAAAGAACCAACCAAATCAAACAATTATTCATGACAATAAAAAACTCTCACCTGCACATGTAGTATCCGTTTCGGGTAGGGTAGAGCCATGACATGACCCAGGGGAGCCATCACCTTCTCCAGTATTTCGATATACTTCGTGTCGAGTCTTCCCACAGTTACGGCCAACTCTCCTAATTCGTGCAAATGGATCCACCTCCACACGCTGCAAGTGACGTGGTCGTTCCTGGCGTCTTCGTGAACGTTCTTCCCGGGACACATGTTCCCTAAAGCTCTATATCCTTGTTCACATATCTCCGTACGAGCCTGGGCCCGTTCGTACGGTGTTTCTCGTCCGGCATTTTCTTGATGGCGGGTGTTCTATGGTGAACACCTGCCTTATGGAAACTGTTTCGTACTGTAGAACTAGACGCTGGGAAGTGAAGGTGATCCCAGTCAGCTGCGGCATTAGAGAAGGGATCCGCTGCCAACCCCAAGAGCGTTTGTTGGTCTTCAGAAGGTCTGTTTTCCCTGGGTGCACCTGATTCGAACGATCACGTACACTCCCCTCCTCATCCCATCTTCTGAATCACTTGTGAACTGTAGCTTGCGACACGCCAGCCACTCTTTCAATAGTAGCAATCGAGAGAGCCCACCCTGCTTCAGTCCTGTAATTCCTCCTACGAGGGCTAAGTTTACGTCTGGTCGATCCATTTCGGCTGATCGTTTAAACTTGATACGACTCCGGTATGCTCTCAAACAAGAGCGCGGCAGTAGTCCCAGTCAATAGCTCGGCTTGGGTCCATCACATTGGTAATTTAAACAACACTGTTTCGAGCGGTGCTCTGAGCAGCAGGTGAAAACGATCACGCTGGGTGAATTAGGTAGAGAAGAGGTATGCAGATGGCAAGGGCAGCAGCAGTGGATGGAGGTAATGATTATCACATTTCAGTGTTGTTATATATTTCATTTTGTAAACTGCAGTAATTAGTGTTGAAAGGAGGCTAACATTGTTTTAAGTATAGATAGGCCTCTCGGCAACCAGCGTACGACAATTGTTTGGAATACGTGCGTCTCGTTATCATAACAGCAATACAGCAGTACACATATAACTTAATCGACCTGTTTCCCAACGTGTTTTTTTTATCTATATGTCTGACATCAACCAGTTTTACAAAAAGGAAAGTATTTTTTTCACTGTTTATAAAGCATGAAATAAACTACAAGCATTTTAACATAAATGGTATAATCTAATTAACGTTATAACCAAAGCTATTGCCATATCCTATGCTTGTAGGGTCTCTGCGAATATGTTCGACCGGTTAACATATATCTAAATGTTTACACAGTGCTTTTCGTACGGTACAATTCGAAACTTGGATCCTGAGACATCTATTTCCTCATCACTATCATTTTCATTCTCTTTTCTAGTATACATCAAAATATAATGTATGTTGTCACGTTGTACACCACGTTGAGATGGTGTGGGTAGGTGGAAATAATACAAGACGGTGAACTTACAAGGGAAGTGTATGACTGTGCGATTAAGGGGGTTGGTGTGAGAGGAAGACCATTTTTGACAATGAGAAATAGATTGGATAAATACCGGAGGGAGACGAATGGCGGAGGAAAGCGCAGAATGGTGCTTGTAAGGGAGGCATGTAAGGACAGGGATAAGTGGAGACCCTTTTGCTGTAGTCATCCCCTTGGTGGGAGTTCCTAAAGGGAACGGGCGTTAGAAACATAAGATAGATTGATAGATAGATAGACAGGTAGATAGATAGATAGATGGATAGATAGATAGATAGATAGATAAATAGATAGATTGATAGATAGATAGAAAACGTAAAATTTCATCTCGTGTAGTGTCAGTGAACTTGGACATCTTGGGAAATGGAGATGCTGGCTGTGTTTTCTTCACAAAACCATAATACCAATTCTTTTCAGTCGCTATCAAAATACTCTGAGATATGTTTCACCTCCTCTGAGTTCTCGGTGACAGAGCTGGCACCTGTTGACTGCTGTCAAAAACAAACTGTTGGAATGAAGCTGGCAATATCCACCCACGCCCACGAGAAAAATGGCGGACGTGACAAAGCGCCTCCCCTTCTCGCGCTGGCACCGGGATCATCCTCACCCTCACTGCTGGCAATATCACGCTCTTCTTTCTCCCGCCTTCGTTCTTTCATATCATATTGAAAACTACGTTCACGTACTTCACTATCATTCTCTTCTCAAACGTCCGAGTCAAGCGTATCTAATAAGTCCATGTCATAATTTGTGTTTTCTTATACGACTCTCCAGTGAGTGAATTTTGAATATTTAACACCCCCTGCTGTAGAATGCGGACTTCTTAAAAATTAGATCCTACATATGGAATACTTACGGTCAACTTTCGGAGGCTTAGCGTCCCATATATATTAGCAGTCAGCTGAGTGATTGCATAAAAGTTTCCTTTATTTATGAAGACCAGATTCATTAAATACCTCATCTTCACAGTTAGGATACCTGTCATGAAGAATCACCCTCTATGCTTTCATTATGGTAACCAAATGTGTCGTGGTTGCTTGTATTGGTAACCCTAGCCTACTTTCCAGACCCAACAGTCACTGAGTTACTAAACGGATATGAGGTCGCCTGAAGGTTACAAAGCCTACGAGTAAGGCGCTCTGATGCACCAAATGACAAACGAATCCGAACAAGAATTCCTACCCCGAGCTGATCACATTACACGCGCCACCGTCAGCGCTTCCCATCTAAAATGTCCCACTGATCTAAAGACTCAATATACATATCTCCTCAGAACCAAAAGTCAGGAAACCACAATGTCTCTCAGTGAATTACGACCCATTATCATAACTCTTGATCTCCAGCTTACTATGTGTTAGATTTATATGTAATTTGGCGTATGTAGACGTAGCAAATTCTATAGACTCTTAACAGTTTGGTAAGATATAGATCTCCACCACCCAGTGCTTTATCAGCTCCCTAGAATTCATTCATCGCAGCCTAAGAACACAAAATCTCTGTGGCTCTCACCTTAGCTGACTTCACCAAAGCTATTCAGAGAATCAGCCATAACAAAGTCAGCCTTAGAGCCATCAACAATGGCTGCAGCCTCAGCCATCGTTGTGCAAACTTCCTCAGAGAAAGCCATCACGCTGTACGCATCTCTGCCTTCCAGTCCCCTACCCAAGGTGTCTCACAGACCATCTCCATTTGCCAATCCCTCGCCTGTGGCATCCCACAGGCACAAAGTTAGGACACTTGTGGTTCCTCCTCACAGACGATGCCCTAGTGGACGAAAAATCTCTGCGGAAGTACGCTGACGACTCTACTAATGATCTCCGAGTCTACGACAGCAAGACACAATCTTCTAAAATATCTTTAACATTTTTCAAAGCTGGACCATCTCCAAACACGCTACCGTTTACCAAAAAGACCGTAATTGTGCGCATCGGTCTCGCCGACAATCTCTCTCTCTCTCTCTCTCTCTCTCTCTCTCTCTCTGTCTCTCTCTCTCTC